>QEAP01000325.1:0-24967 GCA_006535975.1 Chytriomyces confervae | reverse complement strand
GGGGGGGGGGGGGGGGGGGCGAAATCTGCGGTGGCATTGCTTTCGAAAAGCAGCTCTTTGCACTCGTGCTGAATCTCTGCTTGTAGTCTTGGATCGCCTGTCTGATAAATATGGAACATCTTCTGCGGTCCGTCTTCTTTCCTGTGATGGCTTTTGCATGCGAGTGGATGAGCTGATAGATAAATTTCCTGAAATTCAAACCACTGAAGAAGTGCTCGCCCTCAATTGCAAACTTGATCGGTGCATTGCAACTGGGTACTAAATGCGGTCATTAGATCGCCGCATTCCTTGATTTAGGTTGACCAATGCTTGCTTGCAGGTTGGAGGGAATTTAGTTATCATAAAAATAAAACTCAGACATAAATATATCGCATGTCCAAGTTCGTTGCCGATGAAAGCGGAAGCACTGGCCTGAGCACTCTCGGCAGCATGAAAGGCGGGCTCCAGCGAAGAAAACCAATCGGAACAAGCGGAACGAGCCACGTGTTTAAAGCACCCGAAGGCAAATCAGCGCTTGGCCTGGACAGACTAGCCGCCGAAAAGAGACGAGAGCGACAAGTGGCCGAAAGAGATTCCGCACCGTCGAAAAAGTTGGATCAAACGAAGCCCGAGCAGCAGCAGCAGAGACGGGACGGTGGTGGACTCAAAAGGGACAGAGACGGCGGCAGCAGGATGGCGTCATCTTGGGCCGCACAGACCCCCTCCGTCCACTCGGGTCCCTCGACAGGCGCAAATTCTACATCCGTTGGCTTGAGGGGTTCGACGGCCTCAACTGCGCGGTTTACTGCCGCTTCGAACACCGACATTGCTGCGACTCCGCACGATCCCACAAAGGATATTGACTGGGAGCAGGAGCAGCTGCGTCTCGATAGGGACTGGTATATGCGCGAAGAAGGGGGTGTTGCGGAGGAGTCATATGCTCACGAGGTGTATTCGGAGTTTGAAGATTACTACAAAAAGAAGGAGGAGGAAATGGCCGCTCAGCAAGGAGTAAGTATATGTATTGTATACACCCCCAAAGGCACATTTGCTCTGGATTGCTAACTGCTTTCTTTTTTATTTCCAGAAAAAGATCACGGCCCGACAAGCACAATATAATCGCGATAATGATTTATGGGAAACCAATCGAATGCTCACAAGTGGTGTTGTTCAACGAATGGATCATTCCAACGAAGAAGACGACTTGGAGGTTTGTCTTTCCTCAAATGCCCCCGGCCGCTCGATTTCGGGCATGATGTTTAAACAAAAAAATCTACCTATTCACAACAGTCTCGGGTACACATTCTCGTTCGCGACTTGAAACCACCTTTCCTCGACGGCAAAATCGTATTTACAAAACAAATCGAAACCGTGGCATGCGTGAAAGACGTGACAAGCGATCTTGCCGTCTTTGCCCGCGCAGGCAGCAAACTCGTGCGAGAACGTCGCGAACAAGAAGAACGACGAAAAGCGGCGCCCAAATTCAAACTCGAAGGAACGAATCTGGGAAATATCTTGGGACTCAAACAAGAGGAAAGTAAAGAAGGCGTTGCGAGTGGGAATGACGACGAGTTCAAGACGGATAATCAGTTTTCAACGCATTTGAAAACCAAGACGGATGCTGTGAGTGCGTTTGCTACCACCAAAACTATGGCGGAGCAGCGGCAGTATCTGCCTGCGTTTTCTGTGCGCGAAGAGCTGTTGCAAGTTATTCGCGATAACCAAAGTTCGTTACACTATGGAAAATTTTCGATGGATGATAAACTGACTGAACTCCTTTTCTCAAAATAGTTGTGATTGTCGTTGGTGAAACTGGAAGGTAAAAAAAAACATAGGCCTGTTTACATTTTTCAAAAAAGCTCAAATGGGCTTAACTTTGAAAACCTGATCCCAGTGGAAAAACTACGCAATTGACCCAATACCTTCACGAAGACGGATACTCACGCTACGGTGTCATTGGATGCACTCAACCACGCCGAGTTGCTGCAATGTCTGTTGCCAAGCGCGTCAGTGAAGAATTTGGATGCACGCTAGGAAAAGAAGTTGGATATTCTATCCGGTTTGAAGATTGCACGTCAGAAGACACAATAATCAAATGCAAGTTCCATCTTTTTTATTTTTATTTTTTTATTTTTTATTTTTATTTTTTTATCGAATTGCGTGAAAAACAAAAACTGACCCTTCTTTTTTTGCTGTCCGCACTTCAGATATGACGGATGGAGTCTTGCTGCGAGAGTGCTTGAACAAGTCTGATCTCGAAAAGTATAGCGCCATTATCATGGATGAAGCTCACGAGCGTAATCTGAATACCGACGTGAGTGTCTACATTTTTAAACCTTTTTTTCGCGATACACAGAGCTGTATAGTCGACCACTCAATAGTTTTTTCGAATGACTAGGTGCTCATGGGTCTCATGAAGACGGGTGATTTAGAGTCTCCCATTTTTACCGGGTTTTTAATTACAGTTTTCTTTAGTCATTGGACGTCGAAGAGACTTGAAACTGATTGTGACGTCAGCAACAATGAACGCAGACAAGGTACCTTGACCAATGTTATTCTCCCAGATAAAAGAAATTCTCACTCAGTGCTTTTTTTTTTTTTTTAGTTTGCGTCCTTCTTTGGAAACGTTCCCATTTTTACAATTCCTGGACGAACTTTCCCCGTCGATGTCATGTTCAGTAAGACTCCATGTGACGATTATGTCGACGCGGCAGTGAAGCAAATTCTTGCAATTCACCTGTCGCACCCGCCGGGCGACATTTTGGTGTTTATGACTGGGCAGGAAGATATTGAAATGACTTGTTCTGTTGTTCGAGGTGTGTAAAGAGTGTTTAATTGTGTATTTTTTTTGGAGTTTTTTTTTTTTAACGTGAATCGTTACAATACCAACCCAGAACGCCTCGAGTCACTGGACGAAGCGCCTCCGTTGGCCGTGTTACCAATTTACTCTCAACTGCCTGCAGACTTGCAGGCCAAAATTTTTGCTCGAGGAGAAGGTGGTGCCCGAAAATGTATTGTGGCGACAAATGTGGCAGAGACTTCGTTGACTGTTGATGGAATCATGTACGTCGTTGATGCGGTGAGTATATATACGATGAAAGTTTTTGCTGTTCTGCAGTCTAAACACACGCGTTTTTGTTGAACCTGCCCCAGGGATACTACAAACTCAAAGTCTACAACCCAAAGATTGGAATGGACTCGCTGCTGATTACTCCCATCAGTCAGGCGAATGCAATGCAACGGTCAGGTCGGGCTGGACGAACGGGGGCAGGTACTTGTTACCGGCTGTACACGGAAATGGCGTTCCGGCATGAAATGTTTTTCAACACGATCCCTGAAATCCAACGCATCTCGCTGTCGAACGTTGTGCTGCTACTCAAAAGCCTGGGTGTCAAGAACTTGCTCGAGTTTGATTTCATGGATCCGCCGCCGCAGGACAATATTCTGAATTCCATGTACAATCTGTGGGTGCTGGGTGCGTTGGACAACACGGGCGAGTTGACGGAGACGGGTCGTCGAATGGTTGAGTTTCCCGTGGAGCCGAGTTTGAGTAAGATGTTGATTGTGTCGACGGAGATGCAGTGTTCAGCCGAGATTCTGGTTCAGCTTTTTAAAAATTTGTTTTTAATTTTTTCTCAATTGAGTGAGTACTTAAAATTTTTTATTTGTGCTTATTAATCTTTCGCAGATCATTGTCGCAATGTTGTCCGTTCCGACAATCTTTTACCGGCCAAAAGAGCGCGCGGAGGAGAGCGATGCTGCGCGCGAGAAGTTTATGGTGTCCGAAAGCGACCATCTGACTCTGCTGCATGTCTACACACAGTGGAAGGCCAACAAGTTGAGTCTTTTTTTTTTTTTGTTTACGGGACTTGCCCCCCCGGATTTAATAACTTTTTTTATTTGTAGTTACCGCGACGAATGGTGCGGCACCCATTTCATCCACGCAAAAGGAATGCGCAAAGCCCGTGAAGTGTATACGCAACTCACCGACATTATGAAGACTGAAAAACTGCCCATCATCACTTGTGGAAACGATTGGGATATTGTGCGGAAATGCATTTGTTCATCGTACTTTCACCAGGCTGCGCGGTTGAAGGGTATCGGCGAGTATGTGAATTTGAGGAATGGAATGCCGTGTCATTTGCATCCAACGTCGTCGCTGCATGGGCGGGTGAGTGGTGATTTTATGCAACTGAGAGGGATTTTGTCATTTTAAAATTATTCTTTTGGGTCAAAAATAACAAGGGGTACACACCAGATTACATTATTTATCATGAACTGGTCATGACAAGCAAAGAGTACATGCAGTTTGTGACGGCTGTGGATGCGCATTGGCTTGCTGAGCTGGGACCCATGTTCTTTTCCATCAAGGAGAGCGGATTCAGTCACAAGGTGAAACCAAAAACAAAAAATCAAAAAACACGCGCGCGTCGCGTGAATTTGTGTTTTTGTTGCATGATTTTTCTTATATATATTTTATTTTAGGACAAGCGTCGGCAAGATCGAAAAGAGCTGCAAGATATGGAGCAAGAGCTCCGACGCGCGACAGAGATTCAAAAGAGGCAAGAAAGTTTGAACGAGTTGGCGGCCATGCCGACGACACCAAGATCGCGTATTCTGACGCCGGGATTGGGAAGGACGCGGCGTCGGGAGCCTGGAACGCCCTTCAGAATGGGATTGTAGTAAAAGAGGGAAAAAATGAATTGATGTCGGGAAATACATTTTTATTCCAGTGCATGTGTCGTTTTTGTTGAAAAAAACAAGATTCTCAGCTTCAACGGGGTCCTCTTTTGGCCAGTTTGTAGCCACCACCGTTTGCTGCGAAATAACAGGTTGAACTACCAGCACATTTTCCTCTGAGAATGGCACAGTTGGTTTCATACTCCCATGTTGCAGAAACCTTGTTGCAGTGCAGCAGCGTGACTTGGTCAGTTTGACATTGATGATTGTTTACATCGTGGTCACAGTCAAAGACACAGGGTTCCCCAATCTTGGGAGGACATTGGGGAGTGGGTTGTGCGTAAGCGTACGAGTCGTAGTAATCTCTTTTTGCAGGGTTTTGAGATCCGAGGATTTTTGCAGTGGAAGCAGGGACACACATGACACCAAAGAAGGGGTTGTTGATGCAGACTCCTTCGTCTTCGTCTTTGTCGTTGTTGTTGTCATTAGCATGATTGTTGTTTAGTTTGGTGGTTGAGGTTTGTTGGCAATCTGCATACAGAGTCCATGAATGCAGTTTCGCGTCGCAGTGTAGCTGAGTTTTGCCAGACTCGTCGCAAGCAAAGTTTCTTGTTGACTGGGTTGGGTTTGTGTATGGGATGCACGTGTCGCCTTGTGAGGGTCCTGAAGTAGTGATTGCGGCGAGAGCAAAAGGGTTGAGGGAAAGTAGGAGGAGGAGAAGGATGTAGTTGGCAAACATGCAGTCAGTTTTTGTTTTGAAGCTTGTCCTTTTTTTTTTTTTTTGTTTTGTTTTGTTTATGTTTGTTTGGACAGTGTGATGTTGACAAATTGTCAGCAGTGCGATAGTGCAGAGCGTGAAAAGGGTTTGATGCGGTGGGTGGTGTGTGTGTGTGTGGGTTGAAATAAAAAGTGTACCAGTCTGGGAATTAATTGAGGCTTGGTTTTAGGACTGCGGACACTGCGGTCAACAGAGTTAATAAAGGCAGGGATTCATTCACACAGTGCAAACAAATGGCAATAGTACGTGCGAGGGAGACTGGCTTGAATTGGTTGGGGATGCGGGGGGGGGTACTTAGTTTGGTGTTGGTGCTGTTGTAATTGGTGCTCATGGGTTGGGTTGGTTGGTTGGCACTCGCTCAAGACACTCGGCGCGCAGTGTCGGAGAGAGCGGGGATGGGCTGCGCAGCGACGGTTGCTGGCATTCCAGACAGACAGGCAGTGTACAGACAAGGCAGCAGTGGACTGGATGGATGCATGTCTCACGAGCGAGAGACAGAGAGAGCGAGTGTGAGTTGGTTGGGTGAGGGTGGTTTTTGATTAAACAAAAATTGCTAAAATTTCTGAATCAGTTTCTGGCGGGAAACCCTGAATTATGCTTACTGCATCTTTGTTGGGATTTGATGGCATTTGATGGATGGATCGATGGAATGTGATGGACTGATAAAGATGCATTCCACAACATTCCATGACATTCCATGACATTCCACACTGCAGACAGCCAAGCAGGCTCTCGCTCTCGCTCTCGCACATCAAAAACACAAAAAACTCCTTTTTCCAATCACTCAAATCAGTCAAAATTGTCGATCCAAATTATTAAAATCGCATTAAATCTCACATGGGACTCGCCATCTCCATCCTTTCAATTTTTTCTGCTTTTGTTGAAAAAGGCACCGTTTTGTCCTCTTTTGCAAACTAAAAACTAGACTTAGAAGAAAATGGCTGACGCTGAGAACCACGAAGAAGAGAAGCCAAGTACGTGCCCACAGCTGCTTGAAGTAGCAGCAACCAACCAACCAGCAACCAACTAACCCAAACAACCTCCTTCCTCAGAGGGTAGAGTCTGCTGCGGCATCGAGTGGACAAAGAGACGCATCATCGCATTCGTCACCTCCGCCGTCATCCTGCTGCTTGCCGTCATCCTCCTCGTTGTCTTTGTCATTGGGCCCAAGATTGCCCAGAGCAGCATCGATGGATCCACCCTCACATTGACCGCCTCCGCAATTACAAACGCCACCAATACCAGCTTCGCTCTCAAGTCAACTGGTCAGGTCACCAATGCCGGTGGTCTGCCAGCAACCCTCAACTTCCCCAATGCCGTCACTGTTTACTGGACTGCCCGCGAAAAGGGTGAGGCCGACCTCCCATTGGGAACCGTCAACCTGTCCCCAATTACCGTCTCCGGAGGAAACGGTGCCATCACTTTGGACACTGTCTTCAACGTCGTCAACGCCGACAACATGGCCACCTTCTCCACTTACATGATCAAGAGCAAGAGCTTCAGCTGGAGAATGTCGGGTGTTGCTTCCGCCACTGCCATGGGTCTTACTTTCAACAACCTCAACATGGACAAGGTTAGTGAATAATGGTCGTTCAAAAAAATCATCAGCATTTGTTAACACCCATCTCTCCCTCCACAAAATCACACAGGTCGTTACCCTCAGCGGTTTCAACGGTCTTTCCCAAGTTACCGTTAAGTCTTTCGAGGCTACCGCTGGAACTGGAAACGATGTCAATGTGAACGTTGTTACCCAACTTGTGAACCCCTCTTCCATCACCATGGAGATGGGTGACTCATTCTTCTTGTTCAACATGGGAACCGGTGCTGGTACCATGTCCGCCAAGAGCGTCACCATCGTCCCAGGAAACAACACTCTTACCATGGTCGGAGTCTTGTCCCCACCTGCCTCTGCCGCCAACGCCACTGCCGTCAAGTCCCTCAACGCCAACTTTGCCAGCTTGTTTGCTAACGCCGTCGACAATGTTGTCCCAGTCTCCGTCACCGGTGACCGTACTTCCCGCCCAGCCACCTGGTTGAACCGCGCTTTCAAGTCCATGACTCTTTCCGTGTCCATGAACTTGACCAGCATCGCCCAGGACTCTGTCTCTGGAGCCGAGCTCAGCTTGGACTCTAGCAGCATCACCAACGTCACCGAGACCTCCTTCCGTCTTGCTGGAGCCGGTGCCGCCAAGAACGCCGGTTTCATGGACGCCACCTTGTCCTTCCCAACCCCAGTCAAGGTCTCCTGGAGCAACAACGGTGTCGATGTCCCACTCGGTACCTTGAACCTTCAGCCCGTTTCCGTCTCTGGCCCAACTCCAAAGTCTGGAAAGGTTGCCGTGGACTCCATCTTTTCCCTGACCAACGTCGACGGTATGGCCAGATTCGCCAGCTTCATGATCAACAGCGACAAATTCACCTGGAAGCTCGAGGGTTCCGCCTCTGCTGAGGCGTACGGTCTCGGATTCACGAACCTCAAGCTGTCCAAGACCATTTCTCTCGGAGGATTCAACGGACTTAAGGGTGTCACCATTGACAGATTCGACCTCCCAAGCTCCAACGCTGAGCTCGGAATCGCCATCTCTACCGACTCTACCATTGTTAACCCTTCCACCATCTCCATGAACATGGGTGATGTCACCTTTGATGTCCAGACCAACACTGGTATGACCATTGGAAACCTTAAGGCTGCCGACATGAGCATTGTTCCAGGTGCCAACAAGTACACCCTCAACGGTGGAATGAAGGTTGCTGACCAGCCAGCTCTGTCCAAGTTGATGAACGACTTTTTGAACGGAAACGGTTTGGACTCTGTCATTGTTGGAAGCACCGGTTCTACTTCCTGGTTGACTAAGGCTTTGAAGGACATGAAGTTGACTGTCAAGGTCCCATCCCCAGTCCTTACTGAGCCCATTGTTTCCGGAATCACGGTTTGTATTTTTTTTTTTCTTCTTATTTTTCAGGAATCAAATCCCTTGGCTGACTCGATATAATGCATCATTTCAGATCCCAGCCATGGCCGTCGAGATGCTTACTTCCGACCCAACTGGTTACAGTGTCTCTGTCAACTCCCCAGTCATCACTGCCAAGTTCAAGGTTCCATACACTTTCCCAATTGAAGTGCAGCAAGTCTCCCAGTCCCTCAACTTTGTGGACGAGGCCACCAACACTCCGTTCGCTCAGTTCGTTACTGAAATGATGCCTGCAAGTGCTGACCAGTCCACCAACATTCTTACCACCTCCGTCACTGGTGGATCCCTCAAGGCCATTGCCGGACAGGAAGCCGTCTTTGCCAAGTTCATGTACGGACTTACTTTCGTTGACAAGGCTTCTGTTGGTATCACCGGAAGCGCCACCTCCGTTGCCAAGACTGACGCCGGTATCGCCACCATCTCCCTCCCACTCGCCGACCACTTGGCCTTGACTGGATTCCAAGGATTCCAAAACATTCAAATCTTGAAAACCAGCGTTGTTGGAGGAACTGCCGAAGGCGGTGTCCAGATGAAAGTTTCCCTCATCCTCAACAACCCATCCACCTTGTCCCTTGCCACGAACGTGGACGTCAAGATGGACCTCGTGTTTGACCCAGCCACCGTCGGAATCCAAGGTGTCCCCCCAACCAAGGTTGGTTACGCCATCATGCCAAACATGAAGGTTGTCCCTGGCCCCAACCCAGTTCTCAGCGACTGTTTTGTCATGGCGGATGCCAGCAACCCCGTGTCTGTGGCTGTCGTGCGTGCCCTCATGTCTGGTTTCATTGCCGGAAAGACTGCCCCCATGGCCATCAAGGGAAACCTCAACTCCATCATTTACGACTCTTTGAAACCAGCGTTTGCCGGTCTTTCCATCCCAGCCTCCATCACGGGTCCCGAAGCTGGAAAGAAGCTCGTGCTCGGATCCAGAATCTACCCGCGCGTCACTGGAGACAAAACCGACTTGTACACTGATTTCCACATTGTGAACCCCCTCGACACGCCCTTCTACTTGCGCAGAATTCAAGCCGAAGTTGTCAGTGAATTGACAAAGTCTGTGATTGGAACGATTGATTTCACCATGGACCCTCCCTTCATGGTTCCAGCCAACTCGGATGCTACTACGCCACAGACTTTGCTCATTCAAACTGCGGCCCAGAATGTGCTGGCTCCGATTATGGTTTCGTTGTTGCAGGGTGGTGGAGTGCAGATTGTTCATGCTAAACAAGTGCTTACGGCTGCGATTGGAACGTACTGGAGCATGATTGACTACGAGTCTGTTGGCATTGAGGTTACGTTGGGTCCCAAGTGATTTAAGGTTGTGAATTTTGTTTCGCTGCTGCTGGGTTCCTTTTTTTCCTGAGCTGGCACAAAAAGTTTTTCTGTTCCCGCTTGAGATTGCCCACCCCTTTTTTTTTTGTTGATGTTGTGCTGTCTCAAAACATTTACCGATTGCGAGTGTTTATATATATTTCTCAAGTAAATAGAATTAAAATGTCTTTTGAGAGAGAAAGAGAGAGAGTGTGTGCACAACAGCTTTCTTGTGATTGTTCACTCCTCCATGCATCGTGATTGTTTTTTCGGCCAAATAAAATGCAAAAGGATTTTTTTTCGCGCCGCTCGTCACGCACATACACCCCTTACACTTTTGAAAACATGCCGTGCATCGGGATGATTGAGGTGATTTCTGATTGTTTGGTATAGTTTTGATCTGAATGTGTCACTGCAACTACACGCGCCATTATGCCTGACAGGAGGCACACCCAGTTAGACTTGAATAGGAGGTCATGGCTGACAGATCGGACATTTGTCTGACTGGCGCATGCCTTCTTTATTGTGCAATAACCAGCCATAAGGACGTACGATCTTCGGCAGCCCGATCCGATCCGGCATCCGATCAGCAGAGTGTTGGCGTTCCTGACAAGAGAACAACCAACCTTGTACTCCTTCCCCTTTTATGCTGCTCTGTTGGTGCTGGATAAGCGCATGCGGATTCATGGTGGGCGCTGACGGCAATAAATTTTTTGATGTGGGCTTAAAACTGACGCCTCAACACTTTCTTTCGAGCATTTCTACGGCTGCCTGGCTGGCTGGGACAACCTCATTGTGACCATCCTGGATCTGGCAACAAGAACAGATGGACGCCATGAACAGCAAGCAAGCAAGCAAGCACACCAACCACGTCTGTCTCTGCATGCACAACATGATCATGAATGTTCCTTGTCCACTTGCGACACACAGAGCACATCCGTCCATCTTCCATGCACGGTCCCTCCAAGGACTCTTCCCGTCACTTCCCGTCCTTCCCGTCATGATCATCGGAACGAAGGGAATTGTGCCACCAACTCCGGCTCACTCATCAAAACGTTGTGAAATTCTTGCATTGATTTCAAAGTGCCAACAATCCAAAAAATGACGCCACACAGAAAACAACGCATTCACCAGCACTCACTCCACTGGTTAACCCTCCTTCCTGCTAAATTCAACATGTGTGTGTGCAGGCAATAAATGCATGATGCTGATGCGTGCGTGCTTGCATGCACATTTGACTAAGTGCGACACAATTGCTGTGCGACATTCAACGGAACGCCCGCCCCCAGCTCAAAGGGTGGACCGGGAACGCATCTCAAAGCGGCACGCCGCGGAAGGAGGTGGTCCGTGTTGATACTGTCCGCATGGCTCCTCTCCGCAAACGTGCATAACGCGCGCGCGCGCTCGCTGCCTTTGTGCCGTCTCTTTCCCGCATTTGTCATCGAAGGCCGCAAAAGCTGTTGCGTTGTTGATTCTTTCACGCGGTGTGAATACCGGGCCTCACTCGCAACTCTGACTGTTCTTGATCGCGGGTTCCAGAAGCAGCGCGTCTTTTGTTTGCAGCAACGCCAACGTCATGTGCCGTGTTACGCTCTGTGCCGCTTGCAATTGGCCAATTGGAACAAGCCGACTTTGATTAAAACACTTGTGGGTGGCTGAATATTAAATAAAATTTGCACTTTCTTCTGCTATAAAAGATCCGCACTTCCCGCACAGCTCCAACCTCAGACAGAACTTACACCTTAGAACTTAGACAAAATGCAGCTGGCTGGAATCCTGTCCTCGCTGCTCCTGGCCACGCAGGCGCTCGCCATCGTCAGACGCGGTGCCCCGGCTGATGCCCCAACTGCCCTCAAGTGCGCCTTCGTCATTGACTTTGAGCAGGGCGCTGATGGCCACGCCATCCTTGCCAAGCACCTCGCCGGAAAGGGTCTTCAATGGTCTGAGCGTACCTCCATCAACAACAAGTACGCCAACTTTGTCTCAGTCCAGCTTGTGGGAGACTGTCGTGAGTGCTATGATTTTTTTTTTTTTTACAAGGTTCCCCTGATCTCCACATTGATGACACCACTGACTTTTCCTCCCATCACCAACCATCAGAGGACGCCGCATCCATCTTCGAAGGTCTCTCCGGAGCAACTTCCTTCTCCTCCGTTACCTCCCGCCCAGGACCCCAGCCACTGGCGTCCGACAGAAAGGAGGTCCCATTCAGCGATGAATTGTACCACTCCATCACTGGTACATTTTCAACCCTTTGCGTCTCAGCCTTGGAGTTATCTTTTAACAAACCATCCACTCACCCACACAGGTGTGAACGATGCGCGCAACAAGCTCGGACTTACCGGAAAAGGTGTCACTGTTGCCATCATTGACACCGGTGTCTACTACCTGCACCCAGCTCTCGGTGGCGGTATCGGAAAAGGCTTCAAGGTTGTTGGAGGATACGACTTGGTCGGAGACGCTTACTCTATTGCCGACCCAACCATCACCCCTGACGATGACCCCATCGACAACTGCAGTGACGACTCCCACGGAACCCACGTTGCCGGTATCGTTGCCGCTGATGCTCGTAACATTACTACTCCTGGTTACGTTCCAGCCGTTCCATTCACTGGTGTCGCGTATGAGGCCAACATTCTGGCTTACAGAGTCTTTGGATGCCCTGCCGACAGCACTGCTTCCGACGTGATGGCCGCTGCCATTTACAGAGCCGCCGACGATGGCGCTGATTTGATCAACTTGTCCATCGGTGGAGGACCAAACTACCCTGAGGAAGTTGACACGATTGCCGCTGAAGCCGTTGGAAAAGCTGGTCACTTTGTCTTGGCCTCTGCCGGAAACTCTGGTGCCAAGGGTATCCAGGTTACTGGAAACCCAAGTAACTCGCACGGTGGATTTTCCGTCGCGTCGTTTGACAGCACGGTTACCCCATCCCCTTACTCGCTGATCGATGACCAGCCATACTTTTACGGACTTGGCAGCAACAATGCCAAATTTGTGGAGGGAGAATCCCTGGACATTGTTGTGAACGGTACGTGATTGGCAACTGACCGGACTTTTTGATGGAACTGGAACTGACAAACTATCCTTAAACAGACCTCACTGCCGATGACACTGATCTTCAATCCGATGGAGCCACCAACCTCAGCAAAAACGCCAAAGGAAAGGCCCTTCTCCTTCGTTGGGGAGCCACAACTCAAGGTGGAAGTTCCAAGCGTTGTGGATACGCCCTTGCTGCTGGAGCATCCCACTGCATCTTGTACGGAAACACCGACGAAATGGTCGGGATTGCCGGAAACGCCGGTCTCCCAAGCATGTTCTTGAGCCGTGCTGGAGGTCTTGCCTTGATCGCCAAGGTCAAGGCTGGAGGCAAGCCAACCTTCATCTTCACCACCAAGCAGAGAGAATACCAGATCCCAACTGCTGGAACCATTTCTTCCTTCTCTTCCCCCGGTCTTTCCCTCGACTTGGAAATTAAGCCAGACTTTGGAGGTCTTGGTGGACAAGTTTACAGCACCGTTTCTGACCACGCTGCTCAACATGCCAACTCCCCCGACTCTTACGGAACAAAGAGTGGAACTTCCATGGCGTCCCCATACTCTGCCGGAGTTGCTGCCCTTTTGCTCGAGCAAAGAAAGAACAACAAGCCATCGTTTGAGGACCTCCGTGCAATCCTCCAGAACACTGCCTCCCCAAGAAAGATTTTCCAAAGCAAATCCTACAACTCTGTCGCTTACCAGGGTGCTGGTTTGGTCAACGCTTACTACGCCGGCCAAGCTGTGACTGTTGTTACGCCATCTGCCATTGCCTTGAAGGACACTGACAACTTCAAGTCGTCCGTTGTGTTGACCATCCGTAACGATGCCACCGAAGATGTTACTTACACCTTTGGTTCATTTTCTGCCGCCACTGTGAACGCTTACAATGTCGGTGATGACTTTACTCTCGACGCAACCACCATCAGCTTCACCGAGAACCAGCAAGCATCCGTTGAATTCTCGACTAAGGAAGTCAGGGTTACCAAGGGTCAATCCGCTCAAGTGACTGTCCAGTTTAACGCACCTGAGGCCCTCACCCCGTACCCAATCTACTCTGGATACCTTCAAATCATTCCCTCCAACCAGGAAAACGCTATTCACGTTCCATTCGCCGGAGTTGTTGGTTCCTACAAGAACAAGGCCATCTGGTCTCGCAAATCCCCCTCCCTTGCTGAAAGATGGGGAAGCCAGTACGGACTCACCGAGCAAAACGTGGCTACTGGACTTTACGCCGACTTGGACTTTAACCCATTGTCTGAAGGAGCTGTCATCAACGCTACCCTTGGTGCTGGTGTCATGGCCGTTGCTTCCAGCACTTCCCGTGGAGGTTACATTGAGATTCTTCCTGTTGTTGCCGGCCCAGCCGCCAAGAGATCAAACGATCTTGAGGCTGCCGGATTCAACACGTCTGCTCCAATCTACGCGCGCCTTACTGACCTCGTCAGTGAAGGAAATCCATCCAGCCCAGGACTGTTTGTTCCAATGCAGAGAAACGGATACTCTGGAGCTTCCCCAGTTGTCCCGCCCACCATTTGGGCGTTTGCCGGTGTTGCGTACGATGCCAACGGTAACCCAGCTCTGTTGCCTTCTGGAACCTACAAGATGAAGTTTAGCGCCGTGAGAAACTTTGCTTCTGCTTCCAGCACCAAGGATGAGGACTTTGACATTATCATGTCCCCAACCTTCCGCCTTGTTGATGGTGCCGTTCCACCAGCAGCTTCCAGCTCTGCTTCTATCGCTTCTTCTACTGCCACTTCTACTCAGGTTGCAACTTCTGCCTCAACTGCCTCAACTGCTGCTCCCTCTGGCTCTGCTGTCACCAGTGGCTCTGCTGCCACCGGATCTGCATCTGTCGCAACCGGTTCCTCTGTCGCAACCGGTTCCTCTGCCGCTACTGGATCCGTTGCCCCCACCGGTTCCGTTGCCCCAACTGGAAACTCTGCTGCATCCTCTGCCGTCCCAAGTGCTTCTGGATCCACTGCCGCCTCAACCTCTGTCCCAGTGGTTATCGCGTCCCCAACCTACGCTGCTCCAGCACCTGCTACCCCAACCCCGCAGCCATCCAACTTGTACAAGGCTGGTGCCGTTTCTACGTTTGGTAGCGTTTTTGTTGCCTTGGCTGGTGCCGCTTTGATGTTTTAAATGGTTTTTATAATGGGGATGTGTGTGCTGCCTTTTTTCTAATATCGGTTCCCTTTTTTTTTGTGTGTGTGCGATAAGAGTTTTTGAAAAGTAAAAAGAAACGATTGAAATTTTGATATTTGTCGTGTCGTAATTACGCGGTGGGGGATTCTTGCTCGTGATGATTTTGCTGTGTGTGTGTGTGTGTGGAGGATGTTTTGGAGACTGGTGCTGACTAACTGGTTGTCCAGAAAAGACTTACAAACATCAGCGTTGTGTCATAAAAGGAGTTGTTTCCAAAAATGCAGCATCTTGGCGCATAAACTGTAGGATCTGAACTTTTTTTTTTTTTGTTGTTTTGCTTCACTCAAGAGTTTATGGCTGAACTTACTTTGCGTCGCATCCATTACAGTTTTTTTGGTGCTGCATGCGCGTAAATTCGGTTGGTACTGGTTATGGATTCCGTTGACTTGGATGATGAAGGTGGAGTTTGGAGAGGTTAATGGTAAAAAAGAACAACTCCGTCAATCACGGCGTGCAGTCCGCAGGAATCAGAACAAAGTTTTTAAAAAGAGAAGCCGATTCACGTTTTTTTTTTCAAGTCATTAATCTTTGAATTGCTGAATCAAGGAAATAGGTTCAATGGGGGCAACAGGAACTAAATGGTTGTCTGTGTCTGTCAAAAAAAAAATGCGAGCAAAATGTGACTGACGCTGACATGACCGCCGTTCCGCATCGCAGCCGTAAATGGCGGTGGCTATGGGTCCATGGACAGCTGCTCCTCCTGCTCACCCGTTCGTTTTCAGGACCCGCACATCAAAACAGGGAGCTGCACAGTCTTCAACTTGCCGGCCAGTCAATAAAACGCGTGTAATAAAACGCGGAACGCGTTTCTGCCAGTATTTTACTGTTTTCAACGTATAGCTGTTTTGAATGGTGTTGGGATCAGGTGTGCTGTTTGCGTCACTCTTCTTTCCCGTCCGTCTCAACGCACGGCGTCGATTGTGCTGCCTGCGACGACGATCCCGTTGGACGTCCGCGCAAGTCGAGCCTCAAAAGCGGCGGAGCTGGGCCAACAACTGCCGTTTGTAGTCATTTATTCTTTGATTAAAGCACTTGTGGGTGGCTGATTCTGTTTGATTAAACATTTTAAAAATTTCATGGGCTTGTGTGCGCATATAAAAGGAGACCACATCTCCCACCAACAACACCCACACTCAACTGCACCTACACCTTAGAACTTAGACAAAATGCAGCTGGCTGGAATCCTGTCCTCGCTGCTCCTGGCCACGCAGGCACTCGCCATCGTCAGACGTGGTGCCCCCGCTGACGCCCCAACTGCCCTCAAGTGCGCCTTCGTTATTGACTTTGAGCAGGGCGCTGACGGCCACGCCATCCTTGCCAAGCACCTCGCCGGAAAGGGTCTTCAATGGTCTGAGCGAACCTCCGTCAACAACAAGTACGCCAACTTTGTCTCAGTCCAGCTTGTGGGAGACTGTCGTGAGTGGCCTTCCCTCCCCTCCCCCCAATTTTTTTTGCCTTGGCTTCAACCCCCAAATCGCCAATAATGATGACACTACTTCTCATTACCAACAATCAGAGGATGCTGCCACCATCTTCCAAGGACTCTCCAAGGCCACTTCCTTCGCCGCCGTCACCTCCCGCCCAGGACCCAAGCCAATGAAGTCCGAGAATGGCGTTCCACACAGCGACGAACTTTACCACTCCATCACTGGTACACTTCCACGCTTTTGCGCCTCAGCATTTTGAGTTTATCTTTTTACCTGACCATCCATTCACCCACCACACAGGTGTGAACGATGCACGCAACAAGCTCGGACTTACCGGAAAGGGAATCACTGTCGCCGTCATTGACACTGGTGTCTACTACCTGCACCCAGCTCTTGGTGGCGGTATCGGAAAAGGCTTCAAAGTCATTGGAGGATACGATTTGGTCGGAGACGCTTACTCTATTGGGGACCAAACCATCACTCCCGATGATGACCCTATCGACAACTGCAGTGACGACTCCCACGGAACTCACGTTGCCGGTATCGTTGCTGGTGATGCTCGTGACATTAAGGTTGATGGATTTGTCCCTGCCATGCCTTTCACTGGTGTTGCCTACGAGGCCAACATTCTGGCTTACAGAGTGTTTGGATGCCCCGCTGACAGCACTGCTTCCGACGTGATGGCTGCTGCCATCTACAGAGCCGCCAACGACGGTGCTGATGTCATCAACTTGTCCATTGGAGGAGGTCCAGACTACCCTGATGAAGTTGACACGATTGCCGCTGAAGTCGTTGGAAAAGCTGGACACTTTGTCTTGGCCTCTGCCGGAAACTCTGGTGCCAAGGGTATCCAGGTTACTGGAAACCCAAGTAACTCGAACGGTGGATTTTCCGTTGCATCCTTCGACAACACTGTTACTCCTTTGCCTTACTCGCTGATCGATGACCAGCCATACTTTTACGGACTCGGCGGTAACAACGGAAGCTTTGTGGAGGGAGAATCCTTGGACATTGTTGTGAACGGTATGTTCCTCTTCTTGACTTTGATGGATCTGGCACTGACGAATTTTTTTTAACAGACATCACTGCTGATGACAACAACATTCAAAACGATGGTGCCACGAACATCAACCCTGCCGCCAAAGGAAAGGCTCTTCTCCTCCGCTGGGGATCCACAACTGAAGGTGGAAGTTCCAAACGTTGTGGATACGCCCTTGCTGCCGGTGCAACCCGCTGCATCTTGTACGGAAACACTGAAGAACTTGTTGGAATTGCCGGAAACGCCGGTCTCCCAAGCATGTTCTTGAGCCGTGAAGGAGGTCTCGCCCTGATTGCCAAGGTCAAGGCTGGAGGCAAGCCAACCTTCACTTTCACTTCCAAGCAGAAACCTTTCAACATCCCAACGGCTGGAACCATCTCCGACTTTTCATCCCCCGGTCTCTCCCTCGACTTGGAAATCAAGCCAGACTTTGGAGGTCTTGGTGGACAAGTTTACAGCACCATCTCCGTCCACGCCGCTCAGCACCAGAACTTCCCCCTCCCATACGGATCATACAGTGGAACTTCCATGGCGTCCCCATACTCTGCCGGAATTACTGCTCTTTTGCTCCAACAAAGAAAATCCGAGAAGCCATCGTTCCAAGAGCTCCGTGCCTACCTCCAGAACACTGCTTCCCCAAGACCAATCTACAACACCGAGTCCGCCAACTCAGTTGCGTACCAAGGCGCCGGTCTGCTCAACGCGTACTACGCTGCCGCAGCTGAAACCCTTGTCATGCCATCTGCCATTGCCTTGAAGGACACTGACAACTTTGTTTCGTCCGTTGTGTTGACCATCCACAACAATGGCAAAGAAGATCTTACTTACAGGTTGCGTTCATTTTCTGCCGTCACTGTCAACGCTTACGCTGCCGGTGATGACTTTACTCTCGACGCTACTACCACCACCTTCACCGACGACCAACAAGCAACCGTTCAATTCTCGGCTAAGTCAGTCAGCATTGGCAAGGGTCAATCTGCTCAAGTGACTGTCCAGTTTATTGCACCAGAAGCACTCACCCCGTACCCAATCTACTCTGGATACCTTCAAATTGCTCCCTCCAACGAGGAAAACGCTATTCACGTTCCATTCGCCGGAGTTGTTGGTTCCTACAAGAACAAGGCCATCTGGTCCCGCAAATCCCCCTCCCTTGCTGAAAGATGGGGAAGCCAGTACGGACTCACCGAGCAAAACGTTGCTACTGGACTTTACGCCGACTTGGACTTTAACCCATTGTCTGAAGGAGCTGTCATCAACGCAACCATCGGTGCCGGTGTCATGGCTGTTGCTTCCAGCACTTCCCGTGGAGGTTTCATTGAGATTCTCCCCGTTGTTCCCCTCTCAACCGAAAAGAGATCAAACGATCTTGAGGCTGCCGGATTCAACACGTCTGCTCCAATCTACGCGCGCCTTACTGACCTCGTCAGTGAAGGAAACCCATCCAGCCCAGGAGTCTTTGTCCCCATGCAGAGACACTCCTACGCTGGCGAGGCACCAGCTGCTCCACCAACCATTTGGGCGTTTGCCGGTGTTGCGTACGATGCCAACGGTAACCCAGCTCTGTTGCCTTCTGGAACCTACAAGATGAAGTTTAGCGCCGTGAGAAACTTTGCTTCTGCTTCCAGCACCAAGGATGAGGACTTTGACATTATCATGTCCCCAACCTTCCGCCTTGTGGGTGGTGTTGTTCCACCAGTGGCATCCAGCTCTGCTTCTACTGCTTCTGCTACTGCTACTTCTGCCACTGGATCTGCTGCCACTTCCGTCCCAACTGGTTCCTCCGCCGCTACTGGATCCGTTGCCCCAACCGGTTCCGTTGCCCCAACTGGAAACTCTGCTGCTTCCTCTGCCGTCCCAAGTGCTTCTGGATCTGCTGCCGCCTCAACCTCTGTCCCAGTGGTTGTTGCGTCCCCAACCTACGCTGCTCCAGCACCAGCCACCCCATCCAACTTGTACAAGGCTGGCGCCGTTTCTGCGTTTGGTAGCGTTTTCGTTGCCTTGGCTGGTGCCGCTTTGATGTTCTAAGGTTAATGGGTGCACCTTTTTCGTGTGTCGGTTTTATACTTTGCGTGTGTTGTTGAAAAAAATAATAAGTTTTGCGATTTTGAATTGTTGAGCAATGGATATTTTCGTTTGAGTTGTGCGTTTGGTTTTTCGCTATGCGGACCTGAAGCTGTTTACATGACGTCCGTTTTTTATTTTTCGCAACGAAAATGACTGTGTGGGAGAAGAAGTTGAGCAAAGTCAAGAGGTAATAATGCGTGTTTGTGTGGGATGCAAAAAAACCAGATGTATTTGAAATTGTCAAGAAAAGGAGACATGCTGGATCTGATCTCAGGCCACGAACGACATGCATAACTGCCCAATGAAATAAAATGCAAATCGCGTGGTTCATTTGACATGTGCGATATTCCCAAATAGCACGCGAAAGATGACGAACTTGATCCATTGCATCATGACGGACGGTGAAGACAGTTCTCGAACATTCTTTCCCGTACTTGCTCGGCCTTATTCAGCCGTACTCGCGTGATGGACACGGCTGCGTCGCGAAAGGGGAAGGGAGGGAGTTGCAGGTCCAATTTAGACGGGTTTGGGCTTGTGCACCTTGCGCAATTGCCGGCTTGTGAGGCGACCAAACGTGTTGACGCCGCGTGTGCCGCAACTGTGCCGCAACTGTGCCGCATCTGTGCCGCAGCAGAGATGGGCCATGATCGGCCACACTCGCAGGGAGAGTGCCGCTTGCCCCCGCACTGACGTGGGGATTTGAGTTGAAGTGGCGCTTGAGTGTGCCACACTCTGATTAAATTAGTCACATGGGGCACAGGAAAATCCTGGCTTGTGCATTAATACAAATACGCGCAAACAGAACAACAGAACTTACACTTAGAACACCTTAGAACTTTATTTAGACTAAATGCAGCTGGCTGGAATCCTCTCCGCGCTGCTCCTGGCCACGCAGACATTTGCCCTTGTCAGACGCGGTGCCCCGGTCGATGCACCCAACGCCCTCACCTGTGCGTTCCTCATCGACTTTGAGCAAGGCGTTGATGGCCATGCTCTCCTGAACCAGCACCTCGCCGGAAAGGGTGTCCAGTGGACAGAGCGTACCTCCATCAACAACAAGTTTGCCAACTTTGTTTCTGTTCAGCTCGTCGGAGACTGCCGTGAGTTTTTGATGGATCCATCTCTTGAGACCATCTTTGTAATACGTTCCTGATTTCGCAGAGGACGCTGATGCCATCTTTGCGGGACTCCCGAGGGCGTCTTCCTTCTCTGTTGTCACATCGAGACCCGCCCCACAGCCAGTGATATCATCTGCCGATGTCGGACAACCAATTAGTGACGAAGCTTACCACTCCATCACTGGTGTGTATCTGTTCTGAAAATGCTAGATGCCATCTCAAAACTGATCGTGCAACTCATTCTAGGTGTGAACGATGCACGCAACAAGCTCGGACTTACCGGAAAGGGAATCACCGTCGCGATCATTGACAGTGGTATCTACTACTTGCACCCCGCTCTTGGTGGTGGTATCGGAAAGGGATTCAAGGTCCTTGGTGGATACGACTTGGTCGGTGACGATTACTCTGCCGCGAACCCAGTGCCAGTCCCAGACGATGACCCCATTGACAACTGCAGTGGAAACTCCCATGGAACTCACGTTGCCGGTATTGTTGCCGCCGACGCGCGTAACATTGTTGAACCTGGATTTGAGCCAGCAGTTCCATTCACCGGTGTTGCCTATGAGGCCAACCTTCTCGCATTCAGAGTGTTTGGATGCCCAGCTGATAACACTGGAACCGATATCGTCACTGCTGCCATCTACAGAGCCGCTGATGCCGGTGCTGATATCATCAACCTGTCTCTTGGTGGTGGCCCAGACTACGCTGACGAGCCCGACACGATTGCCGCTACCATTGTTGGAAAGTACGGACACATTGTCCTTGCGTCTGCTGGTAACTCTGGTGCTAAGGGTCTCCAAGTGACTGGAAACCCCAGTAACGCTCAAGGTGGTCTTTCGGTTGCCTCGTTTGACAACACCGTCACTCCTTTGCCATACTCCCTTATTGATGAACAGTCCTACTTCTACGGTTTGGGTCAAAACAATGCATCATTCGTTGAAGGCCAGGTCTTGGACATTGTTGTCAACGGTGAGACAGTAAACCTGCTGCATTTATGCCCACCTATCTGACTTCTCAAATTTTTTAGACATCACTGCCGACGACACTGATCTTCAGACCGATGGAGCCACCAACATTAACCCAGCTGCTAAAGGAAAGGCTCTCCTCCTTCGTTGGGGAAGCACCACTCAGGGAGGAAGCTCCAAGCGTTGCGGCTACGCTCTCGCTGCAGGAGCTGCCCAATGTATTCTTTACGGCAACACCGATGAACTCGTCGGAATCGCCGGTAACAAGGGTCTCCCAAGCATGTTCTTGAGTCGCGCTGGTGGTTTGGCTCTCATTGCCAAGATCAAGGCTGGTGGAAAGCCAAACTTTGTTTTCACTACCAAGCAGAAGCCTTACCCAATCCCAACCGCCGGAACCATCTCTTCCTTCTCCTCCCCCGGTCTCTCCCTCGACTTGGAAATCAAGCCAGACTTTGGAGGTCTCGGTGGACAAGTTTACAGCACCGTGTCTGTCCACGCTGCCCAGGTTGAAAACTACGCAGTTCCATACGGATCATACAGTGGAACCTCGATGGCTTCACCATACTCTGCCGGGGTCACTGCCCTGCTTCTTCAGCAGAGACAAGCTCGTGGAATCAAGTTTGAGGAAGTCCGTGGATACCTGCAAAACACTGCTTCCCCAAGACACATCTACAAGTCTGAATCCGTCAACTCTGTCGCTTACCAGGGAGCTGGTTTGGTCAACGCCTTCTTTGCCGCTTCCACCAAGTCTCTTGTCCTTCCATCTGCCATTGCCCTGAACGACACGGAGAACTTCAAGCCCTCCACCGTCCTGACAATCCAAAACAACGATGTTGAGCCAGTCACGTACGAGTTGTCTTACCTCAGTGCTGCCACTGTGAACGGATACCTGGCCGGTGATGACTTTACCCAGGATGCTACCACCACCACCTTTACTGAGGACCAGCGCGCCGAGCTTTCCTTCTCCGTCAACTCTCTGACCATTGCTGCCGGTGCATCTGCGCAGGTTACGGTTCAGTTTACCGAAGGAACTGCTCTTACTCCACTCCCAATCTACTCTGGATACATTCAAATTTCTGCGTCAAACCAGGCAGACTACCCAATCCACGTCCCATACGCAGGAGTTCTTGGATCATACAAAAGCAAGACCATCTGGTCTCGTGAATCTGCCTCCCTCTTGTCAAGATGGGGCGTGCCAACAGGTCTTCCCTCTGTGTCTACTGGACTCTTTGCCGACATGGACTTTAACACCTTGACTGAAGGAGCCGTCATCAACGCCACAACTGGTGCAGGTCTTTTGGCTGTTGCTTCGAGTACCACCCGTGGAGCCTTTATCGAAATCATTGCCCAGGGAGTATCCAAGAGATCCAGTTCTCTTGAAGCCGCCGGTTTCAATACGTCCGCACCCATCTACATTCAACTTACGGATTTGATTGGGGAAGGTAACCCAGTCACCGCTGCCCTGTTTGTCCCCATGCAGAGACACTCCTACGCTGGCGCCGCACCAGCTGCTCCACCCAATGTTTGGGGATTCTTTGGAAAGGCGTACAACGCCAGCGGTTACGCTGCTGCCCTCCCCCAGGGCGAGTACAAGGTCAAGTTCACTGCCGTCAAAAACTTTTGCATTCTCGATAGCAAAAACGAAGACGACTTTGACATTATCTTGTCACCAAAGTTTAAGCTTTCCACCAATGAAGTCGAGCCGTCCAGCTCTGCGTCGTCTTCTGCTTCTTCTGTTGCTGCTACCACCTCTACCGCTTCTTCTGCCAGCTCTGTTGCTACTACTGGTTCTTCTGCCTCCACTGGAACTGCTGTCGCTACTGGTTCTGTCGCTACTGGTTCTGCCGTTACTGGCACTTCCACTGCCACTGTTTCCTCAGTTGTCTCTGACCCAAGTGCATCCACCAGCGGTGTCCCATCCGCATCTGCCAGCGTTGCACCAACCTCCGTCCCAGTAATCATTGCCTCGCCCACCTACGCTGCACCACCAGCACCCGCTACCCCCAAGCCAACCAATCTGTACAAGTCTGGCGCCGTTTCGACTGTTGCTAGCGCTTTTGCCGCTTTTGCCGGTTTCGCTATGATGCTCTAGATTTAAACAAAAAAGTAGACGTTTTTTTTCTCTCTCGCTTCTCTTTTTTTTAGCGCGTTTTTTATATCGGTTGGTTTTTTTTCTCTTTGTGTTTTGGTGAAAGTGAAAAACATGATGGTTGTTAATATAGACTCACAATGAGGTCCTTTTTCGGTGAACATGGGCCCCATTACACTGACTAGAAAACATCAAGACGCGCATCCGAAGACAAATATGAAGTCGCGTTGAAGTTGCGCATTATTCACTTGGGAGATGCGTTGGGGATCCTGATATTGATACGGCAAGATAGATCCAAAGGTGTAACTGCCGTTGTGTAGCCCCTGCAGCTAGATGTTGGTGTTGTTATACTTTCTTGGGTTCCAGAAACACGCAGTATTGCTCACGATGTTTGTTTTGATATTGAACACGGAAACAAATGTTCAACCCAAATTAAACTTGTCAACGCAGGGTTCGACTCCTGAAAGTGTTCAATCGAACACGGCTGATGTGATTGCACATATAAACGGCATGGACACTCCCTCTTCTCTCTCACAACAACAACTTTAAACTCAAATATGCAATACACAGCTCTCTTCTCTGCCTTGGCCGCCATCGCTTCAGCGGCCCCAAGCAACTACATCCAGCAGTCCAACAACTCCCCTTCAAACTACGCTGCTCAAACTCCATGCGTGAAGGGTTCCTCCTGCAACCCAAACCAAAAGAACAACAACCTCAACTTTTGTTGTGACGGAACCAAAATGCTCACTTGTGGTCCAGCCGGTCCCACTGCCCACTGGCAATTCAGCTCAGACTGCAGCGCCGTTGGACAATGTTTTGCGGATGCTAGCTGGGCCGGATGTAATGGCAGCGGCTCCTCTTACGACAGCGGATCTTCATATGACACGCCATACAAGCCGGCTCCACCTTCTCAGCAATACTACCAGGCCCCACCGCCTCCTCAGCAAAACTACCAGACACCACCACCACCACAGCAATATAAACAATCAAGCCGTATCCGTGTATCAAACTACGGTGGGTACGAGGAAGGTGCATCGTGTGTGGGATACCAGGGACAATACGCGTGCGGGGAGGGAAACAACAAGATATATGTCTGTGGACCAGCCGGACCCACTGCACACTGGCAGTACAGTGATAACTGTGGCAAGTATGGACTTGTGTGCTCAGTGAGCAGTGCATTTTCTGGTTGTATTGAATCTGGCAAGAATTACTACTGAGTGCTGGCTGAATTTGACTTTGATACCATTGGTTGCGAATCACCGCAATAAACACCTTGAGCAATTATATATCGATGCAATGCTT
>QEAP01000324.1:18544-29172 GCA_006535975.1 Chytriomyces confervae | reverse complement strand
AGTACTTTTTCATGGGAATGCAACAACCCAACTCGGACAAAATTTCGCTTCCATCGAGCCATACCACTGCAAAATCCCTGGGTCGCGCTCTTACGACTTCCTTCGGATCCATCTGTTTCGGATCCCTCCTCGTCTCCATCATCCGCACACTCAAATTCATTGCCCAAATGGCAAAAAACGACAGTGCTTCTGACGGAAACATTTTATGCTGCGTCGTGGCCATGTGCTTTGAATGTATCCTTGCCTGCCTCGCGGACATTTTGGACTACTTTAACAAGTACGCGTACACCGAAATTGCCATTTACGGCAAATCCTACTGCGAAGGTGGAAAAGACGCGTGGAACTTGTTCCAATACAAGGGCATTGACATGATCATCAATGACTGTTTGATTGGATATGTCCTTGGAATGGGATCCTTCCTCAGCGCCATTCTCTGCGCGTTTGCAGGCTTCTTGTTTGTCTTTACAAAAGGCGGACTTGGTACACTCGGCAACGGTGTAGGAGTGTATGTCGGAGTGTGTTTGATTAGCGCGTTTATTGGCATGTGGCTGTTTTTGGTGCTCTTGGAGGTGGTGGACAGTGGAACTGCGGCAACGTTTGTTTGTTTGGCTGAAGACCCGGCTACGATCCAGAGGCAGCAGCCCAGATTCTTTGAATCGATTCAGCAGCGGTTCCCCGAGGTTTCTTGGGGTATGCAGAGTATTGCGTATTAGAATTGGACTTGGTATTTTGATGTGTGTGCGGGTCTTGACGCTTTGTATTGTTTGTGCTGTTCGTTTACAACATCTCATGCTTTCTTTCTTTTTTTTTCGTTTTTTTTTTCTTCCGTTGTGAGAGGACTCTATGTAGTTTCTCTTCTTAACAGACTCTGCATCCATGATATGTTTTGTATTTTTTCTTTTGTTTCGTTGCCTTCGTTTGTTGCTTTCGTGTTTTAAATAAAAGTTCTTGGTTTTGAGACATTTTTATATTCCCTTCGAAAACGACCAATGCAATATCGCTTGGCTTTTTTGTCACCAAAAGCCCTTCCGCAAATTAGACACCAACGACGGCTTCTTGTTTGTAAACGCTCTTCCCGACGCAACGTCGCCTGCACTGCTCGTCCCGCCTTGCCCTTGCTTTGACGCGCTCCCAAACCCAATATCCACAACTTCATATTCAACCACTTCCTTCTGTTGCTGCTGTTGTTGCTGTTGTGTTGTGGAGGAGGAGCTATAAATATTCTTGCTCATAATTGAGTCACTCCTGCCGATGCTTGCTGGAGCGTTGCTGTATGTAATGTGGGAGGGAATTTGTGGGTTCGAGTAAATTTGTCGTTGGGGTGGTTGAAGCTGGGGTTGCGGAAGTATATAGCTGGGTGTCGATTGTTGCAGGCGAATTGCGGCCATCAAGTGATGCGTTTGCGGGTTTGACTCATATTGTTGTTGTTTCTTTTGTTGTTGCTTTTGTTGCTGTTGCTGGTAAGGCAGCGGATATACCTGTTGCGGCTGAAGAAAGACGGGTGGTTGCGAAATTTGTATTGCAGGCGGATGGGCCACGCCGGGTGAGATGACTGAAGGAGCCCCTTTTGAAGCTGAAATTGCGCCCATGCTGTTTGAGCGGCGCAAACCTTTTGAGGAGGTGGTGGTGGAGGTGGTTGAAATTTTGGACGCTTTTCGATGGAGCGCAACTACGCTTTTGACCTCTGATGCGTGTGTGACGGGCAGCGTTGAGATCAATGGATTGATTGATGGTGTAATTGATGGATTGATTGCGTGATCAGATGAAATTGTGGTGATCGTGTCGGCGGCTGAAATGATTTGTGGTGTTGAATTTGTCGTTTCGGTTGGTGCTGGATTCGACGGAGCTTTCGATTGATTGACGAAGGCGGCGTGAATATCGTCCGCAGATAACCGCGTTTGTATTTTGTGCGGGATGAAGGATGCCTTTTTTGCGGATGAAGGGGATTCCAGAGTGTCAAGATCAGCAAGCATGTAGCTTGACAAGCGATTGAGCGAAGAGTTTCTAGCAGGAATATCTGGTTGAGCTTCGTGCGCAGTGGAGGCAAAGAACGCAGAGTGGGATGAGTCGTGAGCGGTGGCTGAAAATGCCGAGGAGGTGGGTGGCTGATTGTCTTGAAACGAAGCAATGGCCGCATTTGCAATCAGTTCAGCGAGTTCCTCCTGCATTTGCTCCCACGCACAGTCAGTTCTCACATCTCCTTCCTTTGCATTCAATGGAAGAGGATCTTTGGTTGTGTCGTTTGAAACAAGCTTTTTTCGCGCATCGGCTTCGGCCTTCTCGCGCTCGCGTCTTTCGCGTGCCTGTGTTTGCTGCGCAATAAAGTGGCTGTATGTGAGTGATGGGACAATGCCGCGCGACTCCGCCTCCTCGCGTGACGCTGCCTCCTCCGAGTCAGACTCGTTCTGTTTGGGCTTGGAGGGGTTGGTAAAGAGAGACCATTTGGCGCGAGTACGAGACACTCGCTGGTCCAACGAGTCTGCTGCTTGAGCAGCAGCAACTGTGCTTGGATCTCCCATGGAGGATTGAGGCGTTGGTTTTGCCGCTGGTCCTTCTTGCGTGTCCATGCTTTCCAGCATTGCCTCTTCAACACGCTTCGCGCGCTCGGCCAACACAACGGCCATGTGAAAATGCACGGCGCTCTTCTGCTTCATCCGGGCCATTTCGATACACTGCTCCGTGTGCTGGACGCCTGTTGCGTATATGGGTTGGACAAAGTTTTTTAAACAAATGCTGCTCTCGCGCACACGAAACAAGGCAAGCGTGGCTGTTGTTGTTGTTGGACGCACCGTATATTTCAGTCAGCCTGTTCGCCTCGTGCTGCACCGCTGCTTCGGCCCGCTCACCGAGGCTTTGGCTGAGCATTTATGCTTGGATTTTGTGATTTATTTTTTCTGGATCGCTGAGCAGAAATGGCTCGTGTGCGGGACCAACCCGTTAACAAACCCCAACTGCGAGAAGACCACGCGCACGTACAAACTGGACTGGAACGCACGCTGCTTTGGAGGCCTGCTGGCTGTGCGCGTCGGCGCGTAAGGTCAGCGAATAAATCTGGTAAAATGGACTGGTTCACAAAAAGACGACACGAATTTGGGATTTTATTGCACGACTCAGAACACTGGTAGACCTTGAAAAACGACGAAAAAGTCAGCTACAGATCCAGAAGAAAATACGCGCGCTTTTTCTGAGATCCGCCTTGCCGTTTTCACACTAGTACGCAACCGCCTTTCCTGGAAATTGATAAAAAGAAGTCAACCTCCGGAGTATGTGACAAAATGAAGTGAAAAGAAACGTACGCTTGTTTTGTGAACTGGTTTTCGGCCACAAACTCTGGCTTTGTCGGTTGAGTGAGCGGGTCCGGGGTGTTCAGAACGTATTGGATCATGCTGTTTATGATTTGATGGTGAGTTGGACGCGTTGTTGGGAGTATTTCAACGATGGATCTTCAAGCACGACACGGGGTCTCTCGAAACTCCGAGAGGCGCCATCAAAAGAAAAAGAAGAAGTAAAGGAGAGGAGAGGAGAGGGATAAACGTACGCTTTCGCGGCTTCGCTGACTTTCACGCGCGGGAGCTCGTCTTCGAGCTTCAAACGTTCGTTCAGTTGTACGAGCTTCTGGTGCTTCAGTTCAGACATTTTTGTGAAGGCGCTGTTTTCAGACTGGTTTTGTGATTGTCACGAAAAATTGCTTCCGATTGTTCTTTGTTTTTTTATGGAAACCGCCTGTGTCTCTGTTGCGTCGTGGACGGGATGCATCCGTGTAGCAGCAAGTATTTCGAGGTGCGTGAGGTGCTGTTCCGGTAGATAAAGTCGGTGGAGTTTTCCAGTCACTGAACACGAGTTGCAACAATTCTGACGCCAAAGTAACGTAAACAAACAACAGTTGTATCAAAAACAACGCGTTGTTCATGCCGACCAAAACAAAACTAGAATGATTGCATTTTATATGACTAACATAGTTCACTGGTGTCATCAATGCTATCTTGGTTTGTCAAAAGATTTGCAAGGCACACAGACACTCCTTCACTCCATGAAATGGAACCTGCTCATCGTGCATCCGGAAGTGGCGGCATCCTCCAAATACCCGGCTCCCGCCGGAGTACTCTCAAAAAGGCAGCCTTCACTGCTACCCATTCCACGGATTTGATGGTACCAGGACTCCCAGACATTGCCAACTCAGGCCCGCCTTCCAGAGTGGGAAGCGAAGGTGACGCCATCTTGGCTGCGGGTCACAAAAGCGCGTCCAAGGTATCCATCAATGATATCCCAGTCTACAAAGAACCCTCGAAACACGACGCGCCCTTGCCCAACCACCCAGCCAAAATCAGAAGCACTGATTATTTAGAGCCGGACAGAAAGCATAAATCCTCTTCTCATGACGTGAAACTGAAAACGGGCGGTGCGTCTATTATGCACCAAAGTGACGCTCTCAAAGACAGGAGCTCGCATTCGTTGAGTGCAAAGCATGCAAAAGACCATCTGTCGCTCTCTCGCAAAGCGAGCAAAACAGCGCGTTCATCGCACGGATCTTCCATGCTAGCCTCGCACGACATGCTTGGGAGAGTCATTTCAAGTTACAACAACTTTGTTGCGTGCATCACAGGAAGCGCAATCTACAAGTTTTTTTACAGCACGTTTGTTTCAACGCGCTTTCGAATTTACGCAATTTCGTGTTTCCACATTCTCGATCTGGCTGGGATGCTCGTGATTATCAAGTTGACGGATGGGAGCAAGCTGCCGAGCATCAACTACTACAACTTGATACACGCAATCATGGGATCACTTGGTAAAATCAGTCTTGTCACGGGCCTCAACGCGTCTCAACTCATTGGCAAAGAATACGTGGCCAAATCGTTGGTCAAGAAGGCTAAAGGCACGCCTCTGAGTGATGTGGCGCTTATGGCTGAGGACTTTGTCCCTGCTGAGGGATTGATGGTGCGCCAGCTGTTTATTGGCTCCCTATTTTTACTTGAAGGTGCCTTGTGGTACATGGTGTTGATGATGCAATGGACACCAGCAAGCACCGACCTGGGAATCTTTCCCTGCATCCCGGCCACTTACCCAGTGAAACCAACTCTTTTAAACAACATCCCGGGATTCCTGTCAGGAGATGCGTCCCTTGGCACCATTTACAACTACGGCCTGCCCCTTGCTGACGGACTGATTGGGGGTTGGTCAGCCTGGCCGCTCTTTAATCCATTCAGCAAGTTTGATGTGCACGGTCAAGGCGTAATTTACGCGTACTCTGTTGTTTGTGGGGATCTTGAAGTGGCCATAAAGCCGTCGGCGACACCGGATGCGTTGCATTTTGGAGTTTCTTTTTCCGAACTGTGGTCCAGCTCGTTCACGGCCATTGTGTCTGTGCAGTTCCCACCGTACTACCACTCCTGGAAGGAGCATCAAAGCGAATCAGTGACACAGCAGTGTACCGTCCAGTATATCATGGGTGAGGGCGAAATCAAGTTCAACTTTGTCTCTGATGAATGGGAAATGGTGACTGGCGGGCAAATGGTGGAAATCAAGATCAAAGATAAAGTCCTGACGCAGAGGATGGAAACACCCGCGTACTTTGGCGATGTGTCGAAGCGAATAGGGTCAACGAGTGAGCATATCGATATGACGGCGTGGTTCACGGAAGCTTTCCATCAGTGTTTCAACAACACTGCGTTTTACCCTGGTCAAGCTGGTAATATATCTAATCTCTTCCAGTGGGGCCAAAATGCGGGTGTGTACGATGTCGATAAAACATGGACAGCGCTGTCTGGCGCAATTGGATCCATCAGCCACTACATCACGATGCAGTACAACGGAAGCGCGGTAGCTGACTGCGAATACTTTGGAATGGAAGGTTCTGGGACATTGGATATCCCAGGCTCAGTGCGGAATGTAATGTTGTCCGCTGTGGGAATCTGTTTCGCATGTCAAATGATTCAACTGCTGCGTTGGGCGTTAACGTCAGGAGGTGGACAGATTACAGACAGAGTGTGTTTGATTCTCAATTCGCCGCTGCAGTTGCTGTACTATATGCGAGCGTCCCTTACAAATATCATTCCGGATATCAAGAATGGGAATCACAGCACCCGCAGCGTTCGTAAGCACATGCAAAAAATATTGGTTCGAATTGGAGAAGACAAGAGGACTCGTGGTGAACCTGTGGGAACGCTGATTATTGCGGATCCTAGAATGGTCGTTGCCATGAGTGACAAGCGGCAGTATGTTCAAATGTCGCCCTCGGAACGACAGGTACGTTTCGATCTGTGAAATCTCTGCATTTGAGACATACTGAAGTTCTTTTCTATTCAAACTCAAAAGGAGGTGAATCTGAACAAATGCCGCCAGCTAGTGAAAAAAGTACCTTTCTTAAAGTATGAAGAAAACGATGGAAACCGGCAAGAGTTTTACGACATGATTATCGACTGTCTCGAGGAGAAAACGTATCCTGCAAAAACCTTTATTATCCGCGAAGGGGAGGAAGGTCGGCACATGTACTTTTTATTGACTGGTTCGTTGGAAGTCTCGGTTCAAGGACGACCGGTGGCGAACATCAGCGAAGGGTCGTTCTTTGGCGGTAATTGTTTTTCTTGGTATTTTTGGTGCGTTCGAACGTACACTGAAAAGCGAGGTTTTATGTTTGCATCCAGAAATGGCGCTGATTGCTCAAATACCTCGAACCGCGTCCATCGTGACAAAGACGCCGTGTTGCGCATACTCCCTCTCCTCTGCAGACTTTAACAGCATTATTGAGAGGTTTCCCCAAGTAAGCAAAAGAATCAGCATCATTTCGGATGAGCGGATGAAAAAGATTGAGGAAGAACGGGAGCGGCACTCTGTATCAAGCAGAGTTTAGAAATTTTCTCTCCCAGCAACGCGCATTACCAAAGACGGCGTCCATTTTTTGATCGCACACTTCAGCAGTGAATGCTGAAATAAAAAATGGCTTCAGGTCCGGGCTTTTGGAATCGTGCACTTTCTATTGATGCGACTATTTTTAACCAAAATAGAGTTTCTGCTTCATAAAAATGGAGTGGTGCGTGTAATGAACGGTCCACAAAGACTGACAATCCCTACTTTTTGAAAATCTTTTCATGAAAGACGAACACCACCGCCTCAGCATAGCTCCAGCTGGCGGACGACGCGCGTCCATCGACCCAGCCTCCACTTTGAAGATTCCTCCGCTCAGATTCAGTGACGCAGGCCGCAATGACAACAGCGCCGACGGCGACGATGAAGACCAGGAGACTTCGGCAATCAGCTCGGATCCGGGATCACCAAGGCTGGATAATCGGAGGGCTTCTGCATTGAAGAAGCAAGATATCGCGTCGCGGAGGTTTGTGCATTCTATGTTACTTCGATTGTATGAACTGCATTATAAACGGGCTGCCGCAGATCGTCAAACGGGAGCCAGATTCAAGAAAGCAGACGGCGTCTCTCGTTCATGGTCATGCAAAACAGCGATGAAGAAGGCAATGAAGAAGAAGAAGAAGAAGCAGTAGTGGCAGCAGTGGCAGCAGCGGCAGCAGCGGCAGCAGCGGCAGCAGTAGCATCCAATGGAGCCCGTCGAGATGCACCAACTGTCCTGGTTCAAGCGGGTCCCCACCAACGCGCAATCGCAAAGTTTTCTGAAGTTCCCACTCAAAGCGCAGAAAGCGTGTCTGAAAGTGAAGACGGAAGCGCAGACGAGATGACGGACGCTCAAGGAAGTGTGCCAGAAAAAAAACCGTCGCTTGCTTCGCGAATTTCAGCCACGCTGCGAGCACCCACGAGCAATGCTGTATTCGCCGCCAAAACCAGCACGACCAGCGAACTCGGGAAAAATGGGAAAAGTCTGAATTCGATCCAAAGCGATATTACTGAAGACGGAATTATTTTTGACTTTCTGAGGCTTGTTGAGAACTGGAAGGAGAACCTGATGGCGTCACAGGCGTACCAGCTTAGCCTTTGGGCGTGGGAGTCTACGCGCATCAACATATACTTCTACACCATCTGCCACATTCTGATACTGGTGACCATCGTTCTTATCCTCAAATTCGCGATTGGGGCGCACGCTCCAAACATTGTGTACTACAACTTGATCCATGCGGGTGCGTTTGAATGCGCAAGACTCCCTTCGCAATCATTGCAATTTGTAACTTAACCAACCAACAATTTTAGTCGCCGGGTTCCTCGGAAAAGTGAGCTTTGCTTACGGTCTTCGCGCCACGCAGCTGATTTCCAAAGAATTCACTGCCAGAAACCTCATCAAACGCGGCAAGGGAGTCAGCCTCACATCGATCGCTCATCCAGTTCCGCTGGTCAAATTAAACTCCGACGAAGGCAAAACCCTCCGGTACCTTTTCATATTCGCGCTGGCGCTAGTTGAAGCCAACGTTTGGTATCTCGGAATCGCGATGGAATGGTTTCCAAGTGATTCACAATTGGGAGTGTTTCCTTGCACCACAATGCATTACACAAAGAAACCAACGTTTCTAAATGACTTGGGAAACTATTTGCAAGGAAGCTCTGACTTATCCATGATCTATTCATATGGGCTTCCCCTTGGTGACGGTCTACTCGGGGGTCTGGCTGCTTGGCCACTTGAAGTCCCAGCAAGTTCATTTACTCTTGACCATCCTGGAATAGGGTACGCAGTGAACTCTGTGTGTGGAGATCTTCGAGTGGCAGAAAACGGAACTGAGAACGGGCTCACCCAGTTCCGTATCCTTCAAACAGAAGTCTGGAGCACGCTATTCAGTGCTGCCATCTTGGTACAAATGCCAGCCGGAAGCCACAACTGGGAGGAACACGCCAATCAGGATATTGTGCAAGAATGCATGGTTCGATACACTATGGGCGACGCGGATATCAGGTTTTCGTTCGTTGCGGATGAATGGGGCGGTGTGGTTGGGAGCAATTTTCAAAGCATCGTTGTTGACGGAATGCCAGAGATCGAACGCCGCAAAAGCGCTGAAATATATTTTGGAAGGATTCAAGACGCATTCAGCAAAGACGACAAGCACGAAGGAATCACGCAGTGGGTCATTGAGGCCACACACTTGGTTCTGAACGATACCAGCTACGGTGCTTCTCAAGGCGCTCTGTTTGCCAATCTCTTCCAATGGGCAACTTTACCAGACGGCTACTACCATACTGAAATCACTTGGAAAGGTATGGCTGCTGTTATGGCCATGATTGCCCATCACGTGCTGCTCCAGTACGACGACAATGAGACGAGTACATGCACGTATACCGGAATGAGCGGTTCCGGGGACATTCACGCCCCAGACTATGTCGTAGTTCTGACCATTTCCGCAGTCCTAATTTGCCTCGTAGCCGAACTTGCGCAACTATTTTGGTGGTTCCTCCTTTCAGGTGGGGGCGAGAAACAAGATCGAGCTGCTAGACTTTTGGAGAACCCTATGCAACTGCTATACGACATGCGTGCAGGTGCTAGTGAAATCATGGGTGAAATGTCGGGTGAGGATCAGAGTTCGGCCGCTGTCAAGAGGCATTATGAGGATGTGGTGGTTCGGTTTGGGGAGTCTCGGCAGACGCGGCCGAATCCTATTGGAATGCTTATTTTGGGGCAGCCGGGAGAAGTGATGGCCATGAACGACAAACGCGAGTACTTTTGAAGCAAGGGAGGTCCATAAATTTAATAAAAAGTATTTTTTGACTCCGCCCAACATGGATGCACGCAAGCTGCTGCGACAAAAACGAGCTGCCCGCTCGACACAAGCGAAAAACCCTTCAACCACCGCATCGAAACCCAACCAAACCAAACCCGTACCGCCCGTACCCATTAAGCCGGAAGATTCAGTGCCTGTGACAACAATAGAGCCAGTCATCACCACGCCTGGTCCTGACCCTGACGAAGCGCTCGTTGAAGCGGAAATGGAAGAATTCGCTCGATTCCTTGCTGCTGCTGAACCCATTCCCGAGACAATACCCGACACCACACAATCAACATCAAAGAACGCAAACGCAGTCGACGATGACGATGACGATGAAACCGCGGGTGCAGAGGACGATATGGAGCAACAGACCATCTCTGCGCGGGTTTTATCGTTGCGGCGAAAGTTTGATGCGTCATCGAAAGTTTTGAAGAGAAGTGCGACGAATGCTGCCAATATTTCAGTCAAAAAACTTAAGCCGATTGCGGCGGTAGTTTTGAGGAGGAATGATGTTGCTGCTGATGCCGGTGAAGATTCTGAGAGTGATGCTGAGGCTGACGCGTGGAGGAGGAAGGCGTTTTAAATTATGGATTAACAATAAACCATGCTGGCAACTTGCCACCTGTGATCAAGATGTGTATGGAGACAGGTCCCTATTCTTACTCTTAAAATTTGGTGGGGGGTTGTCTGGTCGGCATGGCGTAAACAGCTTGAATATTTCCACTTTCTACGGCCGCAATTGAAACACGCGAACACGCAATTCACGCTTCATTTGCGACGGCTTTTATTGAGTCTTCCCCTTTGAAGCGAATAAAATAAATGACATTGAACAGACTGCGAGATCCAACTGAATAACCCCAGCTCCCTTTTACATTCCCAACACGCCACTCTTATCCAACGCCATCAGAGTTCCGACAAACGTGAGAATCTTGTACAAACAGTTAGCAAGACAACTAATCAACCAAAAAAAAAAAAAAA
>QEAP01000324.1:0-18526 GCA_006535975.1 Chytriomyces confervae | reverse complement strand
TTTCTCGCAATACTGATTGCATACTTTGCATTCAAGAGCGCATCTTCCTCCATCCGACCTGGGGTCACCATCGTGTAATCCACCACTCCCTTTTTGATTCCATTCAGGAGATCCAGCAGGTACACACCCGTACTCAATTGTGAGTCCTTGAACTGAGAGATGGACGTGTTTTTCTGAGCACGCGTTTGAACTGTTGTGTTGGCCCAGTTGATGATGTCGACTTCGGTGATTTCACGGCCGGTTTTTGATAGCGATTTTAACGTCTGGATCACGTGTTCGCGCATGAGTTGCCAAACGAGTCCTGAAAATAAAAACATCAAAACTTAACGAACGTTGTTGCTTTGCAAAAAAAAAAAGAACCCAGCTTACCCAGTGTCAGAGTCTTGACTCCATCTGTGATGTCACTCCCTTGCACAGCCACCAGTGTGAATTTGAGCTCTTTGCCCAGGGTAATGACATAGTTTGTGTTTTCAACTTTTTTGAACTTGGATGCGATTGGGGCGGGTTTGTTGACTTTCTTCCAGTCGACAAGTCCTGGGCGCACCTTGTCGATTGCTTGAAGAAGGACAAGACCGTCTTGCAAGTCGTCAAACAGGTTGTTTACAAACGGTTCCACTCCGAGGGAGTTTAACCAGAGTGCAAAGGCTGGTGGGTACAAGAATTATTGTGAATTTGGATAAAAAACAAAGAATAAATAACAAACCTCTGGCTTCACGCGTCCCCTCAGAATTAAACAATGAGTCGTCCAATTGCGCCTTTTCAGCGTCACTCAGCTTCTCCAAACCCGGCCAGTTGTTGAACAAGTTTGCAACAAACGCAAAGTTGAGTTTTTGATTTCCCTCAACCAAAGTTTTAGGGCTGAGATATTTGCGACAACCCATTCGGTCCGCGTTTCCAAGAACTTGTTCAGCGCGCTGGTAGACATCGTGAGTGCGGAGAGCGCTGCGGTCACAAAGATGTGGCGCCAGTTGGGCGAGCAACACAGTGTAGTTTTCACCATCCTGAAGAGTTGGTTTTTTTGCTTCAACATCTGTGCTATACCACTTGCAACAGGCATGCAACAAACCTTGACATCTCCACTAAAGTTGTGAACCTTTCTCGCCCATCCACCCTTTTTCAAATGGTAATTGAACCATCTCAGCAAAATCTGCTCAACCGGCAGCTTCAAAAACTGCTCAAGCGTTTCGCCATCCTCCAACAACCGAAACAGTTCCGGATGATACTTCAAATCCACCTTGGCTTGCAATCCAATTTTGATGATTTGCCAAATCAAGCCCAACGCCAAATGTTCTCGGCCTTCAATCAAATCTTGAGCACCAATGTTCACAACGCTGCATCCAATCGCTTTTGCAGAGTTCACCACGACATTGTTGTTTTCGGTCATTTGGAACGTGTTGAGCTTTTTGCCGAGGTTGAGTACACGTTCGTCGATTGTGTTGGGGACAGAGTCGTTGATGAGTTTAGCCAGAATAAGACCATCTGCCAAAAAAGCACAAAAAAAAAAAAAAAATGATCGCGTTCAGATGCCAATCTTCTATCTTCGATAAAAGAGTAAACCGGCCCATAAAGTTGGAATAAAACTGACCCTTCACTTCTCCAAAGATTTGCATCGTCAACAAATCAATTGGAAACCGGTGGCGAATGTCCTTATCGACGCCCAGGACTTGGTTAATATGCTCCACAAACGATTGCTTTTCATCCTCGTTGATGGTATGAGTCGTGTTTTCGGAGGTTGATCCATGTAAAACAATCTTGTTTTTGTTGGCTGAGGCGCTCATTCCCTTTTCCCGACGCAAGTCACTGACGGCCTACATGCCAACCGAAACGAAAACAAGTCATGTCAGTAAGCCAAAATCGCATTGTAAATGAAATCGAAAACAGCCTTACCGCCAAAAACGCCTCCAAAGTGACTCCATCGCCTTGCGCAATCAATCTCATCCGCACAAGTTTTTCATTCACATTCGATGCAGCTTCTCCAGCTTTTGTGCTGACACTTCCGATATCACTTTGATGAATCCATCCGTGATTGTCCGTGTCGAGGTCTTGAAACATGCGGGCAAATGTCGAGACCTGGCGCGCACATGATGGAAAAAGACAAGGATGAGGTTCTAATGCGTGGAGAGTATTCGGATATAGAAAGCGGCCCATGGAATCGTGGGGTCGAGTGGAGATATCATCGATTTCAAATCCAAGCATAAACTCCGTGGCGCATGTGTATATGAATGTCTCCTCCTCCAGCATATCGAAGCCACCACCACCACTATTCCTTCAACGATCGCTTTCGAACAAATCAGGAAAAGGGTGAACTGTTTACCTCAGATGGTGAAAAGTATGGGAATTTCGAAGCAAGTGCCTGACTCGTCGATGACAATTCAGGATCTGAGGTAAACGCCGACCGACCGATTGGTGTAGGTTCAGGAACGTGATGATTGGAGGAAGCGGCTGGAAAGGAAAAGGGCTTTGCGACAGGAGCGGGGCGGGAAGGGAGCTGCTGAGGTGGCTGCTGGAATGCCGGCTTTTGGAATTGAGACTGAGACTGGTTCTGAATGAATGGGTTGTTTCCGAGTTTTGGGGGAGGGACAGTGGCGTTGGTGGCTGAAGCGTCGCCAGAGTCTCTCCGCATAAAAGGGTTGTTTGCGATGGAGGATGTCACGGCATCCACGGATGACGCGTTCACTGGACTTGTCGGGTTATTCGACAGCTGGAACTTTGCTGGTTTGGGTGGCGGAGGTGGGTTTGCGACGCCGCTGCTGTTCATTCTGAGTGGTCTTGTTTACGTGAGTTTTTGTTGAACTTATTATTTTCGAGGCATCCACCCCTCCTCACAGCAAATGCATGTTCTTTCAGACAAGACTTGTCTGGTCAAGCGTGATTCTGATTGTGCTTGTACTTCTTTTATTATTCCAACAGAAAAGGCCACACTAAGGATAAAACAGAATCATTCCACGTACTCTTCACACCTGCTGCAGAAGAACCTCAGCGACGCGGTTCGCGCTGTTATCGTAACGACGCAACAACTCTCTCGCCTTGGCTTCATCCTCCACAAACCCCATCTCAGCCAACATTGCAATCTGCTCATCCTCAGCAGCAAACCAAGCATGCTTAACCTCTTCAAAATCATGCTGAGCATTGTGAATGTCTTTGGCCGTTACTTGACAAGTTGCGCACAAGTCAAAGTCCTCGCAACTCGTGCATTTGAACCGGGCTCCAGTGAAACTTTTCGAGTTGCATCCGTCACATACGACTCCTTCCCAGCGAGGTGGGTAGGAAGCTCTTGGAGCGGGCTTTTGGTGCATAAACGCGTTCATTGGGTGGCATCCGTACATGCGGTGGCCTGAGAACGCGTAAGGGTGCGGGTGGCCTGGTCTTGGCTGTCTGGAAGATGTGGAGCCGTTGCGATCGGCGTCCGAGAATGCTTCTTCGAAATGCGCTTGTGCTTGCTTTGAGATCTGTTTTCAGAAAACGAAGGGTAAAAAAATCATGTTAATTTGAAGATGTTCCTTGCTTGACGAGGGAAAGTTAGTTACCTTTTCCAACAGTGGTCCAATGTTGGACTTTTCAAACTCGTCTTTCAGATCGGTCATCATCGGATCCAGTTTCTCCTTCAGTTCTTCGAAAACGTTCTTCTTTGGCATTTCTGGGCTTTTACCCTTGTCTTGACTGCTTCTGTTTGCGTTCTTGGTTTCGGTGACGGTGAATTTGATTGGTTTGGATGAGTCTCGGTACTTGAGGAGTTCGGACAGTTCTTGATCCGAGTCCAGCGTGATGACGTCCTTGTCGTCGTCGAGATAGCTGACTGCGATGGCTTCTGTTTCCGAAATCTGGAAAGCTGTGCGGATCTGGAAGGAATAAAAAGTCAGATGAAGGACAACTACGGTTGTTAATTGATCGGTGGGGTACCCTTGCAACGAATGCATGCCAAGACTCTTGTTCGGCTGGAGTAAGAAGAAGCTGGCGCAGTGACTCTGCATACTGGACCTTGACTGAGAGGTTGTTGATGGCTTGGGAGTCCATTTTCGGTTGTTCTGAAGATTTGGTTTTTGATGGTTTTGTTGATGGCAGATGCGAGGTCGCTTTTATATCATCGTAATTGCAGACTAAATACGCGTCCAATCAGAATTCTTTCAGCTTCGAATCGCCAGATTTCAAATTTTAACGCGCCGCGTGTCTGCCAAATAAAAAAAAATCGTGGGCAATAAATGAACGATTCGAAATAAAAGTGTTCCTTCTGCTTCCCTGAAACGCTCAAGAGAGCTACTTAAAGAGCAGTGGCCCAGCAAAAACTTGCTAAATATTCCTCAGTCAACCTACACCCAGCGGTACCCCCCACCACCAACAAGGACAATGGAGCTCTACCACATTGGAAAGCAATGCGCAACCCCTGACTGCCACCAACTCGACTTTCTTCCCTTCAACTGCCATACCTGCAAAAAATCCTACTGCCTGGACCACAAAGGTATGGCCCACCTTTTTTTAGTTTGTACAACTTATAGCTCACTAGTTTCCCCCCACAGACTTCCAACATCACATCTCATGCAGCCGACCCACAGCCGCTGCGCCACTACCATGCCCAAAATGCTCGAACCCCGTCAACGGAACCAGCCCATACCAAACCAAAGAATACTCCGAATCCATGATCCAAGCACACATTGATAACGGTTGCCAAACCCCCGAACAAGAAGCAAAACAACGGAAAATGGGTAAAAAGTGCCGGTTTGGGAGTTGTAGGAGAACAGAGGGTGTTGTGTTTGGGTGCCGTGGGTGTGGGAACCGGTACTGCTCTGTTCATCGGATGGTTGAGGATCATGGGTGTAACGCGCGGGAAGGGTTGGGTGGGATGAGGAGTGGGATGCCGGACGCGCCTGTGCGAGCTGTGAACTTGTCTCATTTAATTCGCGCGCGGTAGCATTTGATTTTGTTGAGTGATGATCAGCTCTTCCTGAATAAACAAAAATATATCATTCTGAATCATGGCTGACTGGTGAGACCACATGCACACAACACCACCGCAGCATCCGACCAACTCTGACTAAACAGGATCTGGTCTGATCGCAACTGTCTTCCCTGGGCAAAGCAATATCTGACGCGTAAGCTGAAAGTCGTCCACGGCGGCGCATTCGTCATCACGAGCGTGGCCAGCATCGACGGCGACTGCGACTTGAACCAGAAGCGGGGAAAGACAATGCCTGTTTACGATCTTCAGATTGTTTTGACTTGGAAAGGTTTTTGTTTTGCTTCAAGTTGATTTCGAAACTGTTTTGATTTTAATGCGCAGGGACGGATTCGAGCGGTGCGCACGCGTCTGGACAGATTTCGATTCCTGAGTTTATGCATGATTCTGAGATGGCGCATATTGAGGTGCGTTGTTCATTGCGCGCTATTGTTTTTGTGATGCTTTTGCGTAACTGCAGTTTTGACAGATGGTGATTGCTGTTGACGACAAGAAGCAGCAGACGGCAGTTCGAAAAGGAGTTATCGACGCTCTGATCCCAGCAGTAAAGGAAGTTTTGGCGTCTTTCAAATGGGACATGGTCGCAGGTGCTGTTGTGTGTTTATTCGTTTGCGAAAGTCATTTTGGTTTTCAAACCAACCACACCCCACACACACAGAAAACACCAAGCCTGCTGAGAAAAACAGTCCAACACCAGCTTCTTCTGACAAAAAAGAAAATCCCACTAGTCCGAGTACCGTGCCGCCGCATCAGGCACCGAAAATGGATCCAGTGTGGATTGGAACTCCAACATCAGCAACTTTGAAAGTCAAAACTGCCTCATTCGGCCTCGAAACTCAGTTCGCTTGCACTGCAAGTGACATTTACGACTCTTTTCTGAACCCGGAGCGGGTAAAAATTTGGACTCGCGATAAGGGCGTTGTTTTGGATCCAAGACCGGGACAAGAACTCATTCTGTTTGGAGGCAACGTGTCTGGACGGATATTTGAACTCGTGCGTCTGCTTATTTTTTTATGTTTATTTATTTCTTTTTTAGTATTTTTTGTACTTGGTTCCCCCCCCCCCCCCCCCCCCCCCGATTTCAGAGGTGTTGATGACATTTCTCAGGTTCCTTGCTCCAAAATCGTATACACGTGGCGCCTGAAAAGCTGGCCACCTTCACTCCAATCTAGCCTCGTAACGCTCCTGATTGATGAGTTTGATAAAGTTGTTCGCGTACGAGTGAAACATGTGGACGCTCCTGTGGACGAAATTGCAGTCATCAAGCGGAATTGGGAGGCTTATTATTTCACCCCAATTCGGGAATCGTTGCAGTTGAGTTCTTTTTTTGCAGCGCATTTGAAGAGGGAGAAGAATTTACTGAAAGTCGAACGCCTTGTTTTTTTTTTTTCCAGCATTCTGGCAACGATTCCGAAAGTGACTGCTGTTGTTGCTTCAAAGCCGCTTGTAAACGCTGAGGAGTATGAAAGAATATCCAAGTCGGCTAAAACAACTGCTCATGACCTCAATGAATCCCACGATTCCAAGGAACCAATGAGTTTCTGGTTTGCAGTCTTGTACATATTCCTATTCTGCTGAAACGGTCTCGGAATAAAAAAACACGTTTGTTTCTGTTTTTATTCGCGAAAGACCAATGCCAGCAGCTGAAGTTATATTGGGTGTCATGAGTGTAAAAAAGAATAGATCAGAAAATGGCTCCCCCAAATGTCAACAACTGGTGCGTCCATCAGACAACCAGCCTCCCCCGACCCCACCTCCACTCACCCTCAAGTCACTGCGAAACAGGCACTGGATCGAACGCAACTGCATGAACTGGGCCAAAACGCACCTCAAAAAGCGTCTTGGAGCAATTGCAGCAAACCAATTCAGCATCACCGGTGTTTCCTCCGTCACAGGCCAGGCGGACATTAACCAGAGGAAAGGCCGGTTGATCACAGTGTTTGATTTGGCGATTACGATTGAATGGAAGGGTTTGGCAAACCTTGTGTGTTTCCGTTCTAGAAATACTTAGTGCCTTTTTTTGTTTTTTGGTTTGCAGGACCGAATGGCGTTACTGGTGCGATTGAAATTCCGGAATTCATGCATGATACGGATTTGGATGAGTTGGAGGTTTTGCTGCTGTTTTGTTGGCGTGGGTGACAAGTCGAAGCTGACGTTTCAAACACCCGCACGCAGGTTCAAGTCTCATCGTCCGATTCGAAGGCGGCGTCCGATGTGAAGAAGATTCTGATCCCGAAAATCAAAACTGTTTTCGAAACGTTTTCGCAGGAAATGATTCATGGTATCCCCCAACCTTTTTTGTTGTTTGATTTGCTGGATGCTGATAAAAAAACACGTCTCTCGACTGGGCTCGCTGCAAAGAAAACTCCAACAATCTCCTTCAAGACTCAACTGCGAAATCCACTCCCTCCGCAACACCTCCTCCACGTCAAAATTCTGCGAGCCCTGCTGCCGCTGCCCAACCATCGCCTCCGTTTTCCCCGTCCCCACTCCCCACGCTCATGTCGCAATCTTCTGCTGCAAAAAACAAACCCAAAACTGCACCGATATCGCTTGACTCGCAGTTCATGTGTTCATCTGAGGAATTGTATGACACGCTTGTGAATCCGGCTAGGATTAAAATGTGGACGCGCGATGCGAATGCTGTTGTTGAGTCAAAAGAGAATGTACCGTTTGTGTTGTTTGGTGGGAATGTTACGGGTCGATTCGTGGAGCTGGTAATGTATTCTCCGAACTTTTACCGTAATATACGTCGAGTTTTTAAATGTCCATGGCTTTTTTATTTTTTTTCAAGGCACCGTGCTCCCAAATCGTCAAGTCCTGGCGATTAAAGAATTGGAGCTCGCATTCAACCATGGTGACAATCACTTTACATCGCATCGAAGGCGACACTGCTGTGCGTCTGGAACTGAAGCAAACAGGTGTCCCCGTGGATGAAGTGGACGCGGTCAAACAAAATTGGGAAAAATATTACTTTGAACCGATTCGCGCTTGTTTACCGTGAGTACCGAATCTAAATCTTATTTTTTGTGTTTTGGAGTTTGTGTTGATGGATGGCTGACTGAAATGCTTCTTCTTTCAAGTGCTTTAGCTGGCGTGCCGAGGATTACTGCTGCTCCCGCTGAAGGCGTTGACTATGATGGATTCGATGAAAAGACGAAAGGTGGTGCAAATGGGTCCATGTACACAAAGGTGGCTGTGTGCGTGGCTGTTGTGGCTGTGTTGTATTATTCCTTGCAATGGAAATGACCAAAAAAGGACGATTTTATTGTTGCATTCATGGCAACGGTGTGTGTGTGTGTGTGCGGAAGTATTTTAAAAAGAATAAATCTCGGTTATCTATGGGGCCCGGCGCCATCAGGAGACAGTGGTTTAACTTATGCACGTTACATGCGCTCTCACTCTCAGGAAGCCGCAAGAACCACCTGCAGCACCAACATTATTTATGATGGGAAGGCATGAATGAAAGATGCAGGCAGTGGCGAAGGGTTGGTAAGAAGGTGAGCAACAGAAGCTCGCGAGAATGCGAACGCGCCGCTAAATTAGTACCCAGACTTTATCAAAGAGAAAATCAGTCTTAAATCTGGGTAAGATGGATTGAGAAGCCATTCTCTATTTTCTAGTTTATTTGATATGCGATGCAGTTGGAAAGCAAGTCTGTGCTGAAACAAAAAAAAAAAAACAAAAAAAAAAGATTCTACGCGACACTCCGAGATCCATGTTTCCGTAATCCCGAATTCTCCTCGCGTTTCATGTTGTTGTTGACAATGCATTGGGTGTGAATCGAGCGGAACTCATCCATCTTCTCCTTGGTTGCAAATTCCAGGAGGTCCGAGTTCTTGTCGAGAACCATTTCCAAACGGAACGTACCCTGAGCGTCCTTCGTAGTCGTTGCAACGGGCTTTACTTTGCATCTCGAGAACTTTGTGAAAATATGTGTCTCGCTCTTCATGATAAAGGCCATATTCATGTCTGGCATCAGAATTATGAGGGCCGTGTCCCAGATGGCCAATGCTTTCATGGCTTTCACTCCCACGTTAAATAGGAGGGCTGTGCTTTTGCCGACTTCGGCTGTTTTCCAGTCGCTGTTCTCGCCGCTTTGGATGCTGCCCGTGTTTTGGCCCAAGGATGATTCGCGCGCATGTGTCTGGAGAGAGCCTAGAAGACTGGGTCCAAACAGAATGATGGGAGAAAGGATGGACAGTAGCCAAACGGTGCCAGAAAACAAAACGTTTTTCAAGTTGAGCATGGCTTCTGTGTCGGATGGGAGGCCCAGCATAACTGACTGAAATATAGATACGTACATGTAAATAAAACGAGTGCTCTACCCCCGCAAATGTAAAAACACAGCGAAACTACTTGCCATGCTGATCAAAAGAATCAAGGCACACACTGAAACCATGCTCCAAATCTTTTTTGATTCGTCAAATTTCCTGCTCGCAGATCGCGTCAAATGCCCGGCCATCAAGCACAACACCACCAGTAGCCCGTTAAAAGCGAGCAGGACAATCAGCAACGTGCTGATTGTGCTTCTAGAGCTGCCTTCCCCATCACTCTCCACGGCGCACACCCACACCTCTTTTGATGATCCTGCCAGGTCTTGAATGCGAGGTCCTACCTTGTCGACCTGTGTATAAATACCAGCAATGATTCCGTCAATGATGGCAAAGATGCTTGCGAGGGCGATAAGAACTGCGTCTTTAAAGATTCCCAGGCGTGCCAAACGCGTGTATCGGAAAATGAAATAGATTCGGATGGATTTCAAAAAGATCATGCTGGTTGTGTTGTTTTTTTGTGTTAAGTGGAAAACGAGGGAGATGAGCGAAGACTGAGGTGGCTTCCTCGCGAATCTGCGATACTCTTCAAAAAAACAACAAAAAAAATAAAAATGGAATCACCTGAAAACCATTCCAAAAGCAATGGAAGCTGTCACAATATGTGCCACGCAAGTGCCATGAGTTGGACTTGCGGCATGAAACAGGATGGATATCGCAGCGAGTAAGAACCCCGACAAAATGAAGGCGCAGCAAGGTGGACTCATTGCTTTGACATCCGGATCAGCCTTCATCCGGATGAGCTGCGAAATCATTCCACCCACAACCAAAACAGCCGTTGCCATGAAAAAGTACTTGACGTAGCTTGTCCATACCGGAGCGAAATACGGCGTGACTTCGCTGCAATCGCTATGGTCGTAGTTACCGAATCCGTATTCACATGTACACTGCGCTGATGAGTCTTGGAATGGGTTCAAGTCCTCGCAGAAGCCATTCACACAGGGATGCAAGTAGGATCCGTCTGGGAGGGGGTCGCAGACACTGTTGCCGTAAAGTACCTCGTCTCTCTGAGTGATGGACGAGATGCGCGACAGCGTACGTTCTCCAATTGGCGTTTGGTAGAGACTGACAAAAGTTTGGGATGTTGCAAACTGTCGTCCGATTGACGTTTTAGCTTGGACACAGGTGATGATTCTTGTGAAAAAGAAACGAACTCACCTCGGGATGACTGATGAAGTACCAAATGAACTTTAACGCCCATACCGTCACGGCCTTGTCACTCGAGACTTCAGACGGTCGAAGAATAAAGTTGCTGATGATGGTGAGAGGATAAGCCCCTGGGACATCAACATCCAACGTGTCCAGCCCCTCCGAATTGTAGTTTAGAGAATCAATGTTGTCCTGTGGAACATTTTTGACAGCCAGTCCCAAAGAATTCAAGTTGCATGGAATAAAGTCCCCGTTTAAATGCTGGGCAAGCGCAGTGCTGCAATCGCCGTTCGAGCTAGCCCTTGCAACGGCAGCTTCGTTCTGACTCAAGTAAGTCAGTGTGTACGGGAAACTGCCAACAATCACGGCAGCCGAATCCGTTGTCGCGGCCATGACACTGTTGTTCATGTTAAACGTGAATTTAGGGTTTTCATAGGGTGATGAAGGGTATTTGGAGCTGGCGTCCATCAGTTTCAGGCTTTTCTTGAAGAATAGGGTGCTGCCGGACCCGGAGCTTCGGGTGATGACAATGATTTTTGCGTTCTTCTCTGCCAGGCTGGGATTGTCGGCCACAAGCAGAGGATCATTCCACATGGACACGGACCCATCAAAAATGCGTGGCAGTACCTGAAAGGTATATTTTAAAAATTACTGTCAGTGCCACACAATATCGTTTGACTATTTTCTCACCTGTCTGGAAAACTTGAGCTGAAGACCTTTTGGAAGCCCAGGAACATTGTACGTCACAACTAAACCACCAGCAATGGCGGGCAAAGCAATAATCGTCCCATTGGATCCATACAGGGAGGTTGTGATGGGCACATCGGAGGCACCGACTTGAAATTCGCCATTAAACGCGTTTTTTTGGCCAGTTCCAGAGTTGGATCCAGAATACGCAACCGTGACTGGATTCTCGCTACTGAAGTTTCTGGCAGCGTTTGTGTAAGGAGCACTGGGAAAAGACGCGCCGCCAACTTTGATAACAACTGTGATTTTGTTGCAAAAGATGAAAAAATAAAATAAGAAGGAGCGAGCATGGTGTTTAATTTGTCGGTATGGCCAGTTTGCGCGTATTGTGGTGCCTACCTCCATGGGCTCTTTGCGCAGACACGGCCGTAAGCAAGACCACCACAAATGCAGAGAGTCTCGACGCCAGTATGAACCTATGCATCGCGATAGTTGTGGGGGGGTCGCTCAGTTCGCGAGAAAGAATTGTCACCAGATCCGCAAAAGCAAAAAAGAAAACAAACGCGTCTCGTGAACTTTGCGCATAACGGACAATTTCGATCGCACGTGAAGACGAAAAGACATCCCTTTTCCCAAAACAACGCCAGCGACAAGAAAGCGCCCGCAAACGGGACGTCTGAGGTAGGATGCGAAGGACCGGCATGTGGCAGCCTCCTTGCAATTAAGCAACGCAGCAAATCACCCACTCAACATCTGCCACAAGTGCAACACCCTGCAATAGCCCACAAAAGCTCTGGCTGCAATACTGATGAGAACTGTATATGGAGCAAGTGCAGCAACAAACATATTTTCTCCGCCTTTCCTTTTATTAAAATCTGCATTATTTACTTGGCGTCCGAAGCCAACACACTCTGTCCGAGTGAGCAAAAAAAAAAAAAAAAGAGAGAAAGAAACAATGTGGAACAGCGCCAGCCCAACTGGACCCAGCCGCAAGCAGATGAACATGTTCCGAGGCATCCGCAGCGTCCAGTCTGCTGTGCCACTCGTGCCAGTGACACGTGTGACAGGTGACGCGAAGAGTTTTGTTTGTCTGCTCTCCTTCTCCAGTTCCAACTCATTCTCTCGTTTTCTTTTATTCTCCCTCATTCGTTTCAACATCTGCGTACTCTCGCTCTCACTGCACCAGGCGCCTCTGCAAAGGCGCTCTTTCCTTTCTCGCACTTCAATCCAGTTCAGTCGAGCTGCTTCGAACTCGCGTACAATTCAGACTGCAATCTCGTTGTGAGCGCACCGACGGGATCTGGAAAAACATGCATAATGGAAATGGGTATGTTTTTTGAGCAAAAATCCCATTGACTGACTTGGTTCCCTGCGATTGCAGCCATCTTGCGCCTAATTCATAAACATTCGAACGCAAGAATTGATGCCAAAATCGTTTACATTGCTCCAACAAAGGTAGTTCATCCTGTACTTTGAACACCCTCATGAGCCAACCCCAAACCGAACTAATCCTTTTACTTCAGGCACTCTGTTCCGAACGCGCGCAAGACTGGAAAAAGAAATTTCGAACCCTTGGGGTATCTTGTAAGTTGAAGGGCCTGTGGGGTCTTGGAAAAATACTAAATCTTTCTATTTTTATTTTTTTTGGCAGGTGGCGAGCTCACAGGCGATACCGATTCTTCGAGCGTGAGAGAAGTGCAGCAGAGTAATATCATGTGAGTTTCTTTTTACGTCCCTTTTCCAGGTTTGCCACTGTTGAAAACAAAAAATCCTCAGTGTAACCACTCCAGAAAAATGGGACTCGATGACGCGAAGATGGCGAGACTACAAGCATCTGATGGCATTGGTGCAACTGATTCTGGTATTCACTCTATCGCTTTCAATTCTTCTGTCATCTCATCATTTCGTTTTGGATTGGATGTTTTGTTAGATTGACGAAGTGCATCTGCTGAATGAACCACGACGAGGCGCCGTACTCGAAGTGATTGTCAGTCGCATGCGAACAGTCAATGCAGAAGTAAATGGATCCATCATTGGCGAAGATAAATGGACGTCGAGCGTGCCTGTCAATCAATCGTCGCATTTTCTGCGGATTCTCGCCATCTCTGCGACGGCGCCAAACATTGCTGACATTGCTGTGTGGTTGAAAGATGTGCGCGGTCGAAACGCGGAGATCAAGTTGAGATTCATTTCTATGTGTGGTTTTTGCTGAAAAGGGTTATTTATGACCAGGTTGTTTGGAGATGAGTTTCGACCTGTCAAACTCGATCGATACGTTTTGGGGTTTTCTCAAAACACGTCGGAGTTCTTATTTGATAACAATTTGGATTACAAGTGAGTGCTCTTGTCTTTGGGTTTTTTTTTTTCTTCTTTCTTGTCATCTAATGGTTAAACAGGTTGACGGAAATGATTGGCCGGTATAGCCAAGGAAAACCAACCCTCGTGGTGCGTTCATCTGCGTCGTCATTTCTATCACTATGCATCATTAAATCAAAAATGTTCAGTTTTGCTCAACGAAAAAGTCGGTCGAGTCGGCGGCAAGAAGGCTGGTTCTCGATGCGCAAGATGTCAAAGTCGGATCCAACCACCCGTATGTGCGAAGCGGCCTGCAGCAAATGGAGCTTCAAGAAGCTGCGCATCGAGTTGCTGATAAAAAACTTGCTGGTAATTTTTTTGGATGCGCTTTGTCAGTGGTATCAGATTCTCACACCTCATCCATGCGCTATAGAATTTCTTCCACATGGCATTGCGATCCACTATGGCAGTTGAGTTTGCGCTTGATACTTTCGAAACTGTGTTTAGGATTCCCATTAAAAAACACCGAACTAAATGTGTTCTTTATTTTTACCAGATTTGGACCATGGCGATCGGCAGCTCGTGGAATCTCTGTTTATTAAAGGAACTATTCTAGTGATTTGTAAGTAATTTTTCCTCTCCATGAAATTGCTGAAAACTTTCATACAGGCACGACGTCAACGCTGAGTGTGGGGATCAATCTACCCGCACATCTCGTAATTCTGAAAGGAACTCGCATGTATCGTGGAACCGAATATGTGGAGTACAGTGATCTGGATGTGATGCAAATGATGGGTAGAGCCGGACGACCTCAGTTTGACGACAGCGGAACAGTGCTCGTGCTGACGACGCTCGAAAATGTGAAAAAGTACGAGGGGCTTGTTTCTGGAACGGAAATGATTGAAAGCAGGTGAGTTTGTTTGCTTTCATATCCTCTGTCTTCTCCTGCTTTAATCTGCGATTCTGATTTTCGCGCGTCCATGTTCGGCATCAAGCTTGCATCTGAGTTTAATCGAGCATTTGAACGCGGAGGTTGTGTTGGGAACCATTCCAAACATGGAGCTTTGCATTGAATGGTTTGTGCATGTTGAAACAACTGAATGATCGATCATGTATTAACCTTAAATTATTCAGGCTCAAATCCACCTTTTTGAATGGTAAAGCATCTGTCGCTCGTCATGCATAACTCTGACTGACAAGTTTTCGAAATAGTCCGAATCTCCAAAAATCCTGCGCGATATCAACGACAGCAAGTCCCTCAAAGTGGCCGCACCTCGAACACTACCGCAACTAGTCTTGAAAACATCTGCCTCAAGGATTTGTCGCTTTTAGCGCAAGCACGGCTGATTGAACAAAAGGACGACGGGATGCGCGTTTTACCAACGGATTACGGTCGTTTGATGGCCAAATACTACATCCGGTTTGAAACGGCAAAGGCGGTGATGGATGTGAAATCCTCACCTACGATGCGGATGATTGTATGTAATATCTTTGACTTTCTGAGGGGTACATTAACGCTTCAAGTTTGTGCATGTATTTTCAAACAGCTGGAATGTCTCTCCTCGGCTGAAGAGTTTGCCGAAATCAAATTTCATGGAGAAAAAACCTACTTTAACACGCTGAACAAGACGATAAAGTATCCAGTCACAGGGAAAATGACAACCAGTGCTGACAAAGTCAACGTCATGATTCAGGTTCCATTTAATTTCTGCTGAGTCATAACTCAACTTTATTGATTCACCAACATTTCAGTGCATTTTGGGTACGATTCGCTTCACTGAGCCCAAGTTTTCCAGCCATCTCAATACCGAGTCAAACGTTATTATGAGCCATGCTGCGCGAGTCTCAAAATGTGAGTCCCATTATTTAATCGTCCCTCTTTCTTGAGGCTCACACACTACCCACGCTATCCAAGTTATGTTTGAAGTGTTTACGTTGAAGAAGGATTTTCAGGCGGCAAGTGCGGCTTTGGACCTGTTGAGTGCAAAATTTTTTGCGGCTTATTGTATTTATTTTCCTTGTTCTTAATTGTTCCTTCTACATTGCCACTTTCCTCACAGGACTAACGCCATACACGCAAAAGCATGGGAATCGGGAGGATTTCATTTGAAGCAGATTGAAAGTATCGGACCAGTTCACGCGAAAACACTGTTTGACGCAGGTATACGAACTATAGGCGATTTATTGGATAGACCGGCCGAACAGATTGAATCGGTTTGTTTGTGTGGTTTATTTATTTATTTGTTTCAAAATTCTGCTTTTAAGCGACTTCATCTGACGAATGCAATGACATCTTTGATTTTCTTTTCACTTCTTTTGGCAGATCCTGAATCGCGGCCGTTTATTTGGAAACAAGCTTTTGGAGGCGGCAAACACGCTCCCACAGTTGACTTTGTCTGCATCAGAGGTATCGTTTGCACCGCCTTCTTTTTTTGCCAGTTTCTGACGTTCTCTACTTGATAAAAGTTCAAGGAAATCGGGAAATCGGATCAAGTCGAGTTTTTTCTGACGTTGGGGCTGCGCAATCCAAAAACAGTCAGCGTTACCGGCAAAAAGGGAGCTCTCCACGCGGTTTTTCTCGCTGCAGATGTCGGAAATAATGAGCTGCTGGAGTATCGAATGCTCTCGTGAGAAAAATTGTTGAGTGTGAAACTCAAAAACATGGACTTATGACTGGTTTTCTTATTCAGGCTGCGTGATTTAAAAACCACCCAAACTATTCCGGTACGGTGCATGCGACGAAAAGAAACCAGTCAAGTTACATTTTGCCTCATTGCCGCCGAGTTTGGTGAGGCCTCTTTGTTTTTCTCTGGTTACCTATTCTGCTACGATGAACTGTTTTGACCATTGAGTTCTTCAACCCAGTTGGTTTGAGGGATACTGAAACCGCCGTCGTCCAAGGAAACCCAGCAAGTCGTGCGACTGCAACCGTAAACCGGCCATTAAAAACCATTGTGTCAGCGCGACCCTCTGTTCCAGTGGCGGCAACGCCTGTGCCATCTGTACCGAATGCGCCTTCATCGAAACTCGACAGCAAGCGCGTCAAGATTGAAGATGAATTCGATAGCATGGAGGAACTGGATAATTTCGATTGGACCATTTTGGACTCGGAAGTATCTGATGAACGGGGGAAGCAAAGTACGGCGGCATCGAACGTTTCGCGCCAGTCTCCTCCAGTCCATAAGAAGCCGAAAAGGAATGACGCGGAACGAGTGGTGCCACCGAGCGTGAATTTGAAGGATGGTCGCGTGTCGTGCAGCCATGCTTGCAAGGACAAGGAGAAGTATGGATCATTTATATATTTTTATTCGCGAGTGAGTATTAAACCACTTCTATTTTGTTTATTTTCGCCAGTTGCGAGCATCTTTGCTGCAAGTTTGGCATCAAGCCATCGAGCGTGAAGGCGAAACGATCAAAAGTTTCGACAGCGAAGCCTTCCAAAAAGGGCGCCAAGTCATCAACCACTTCTACGAAATTGTCAGAGGACTCGGAGTCAGATGAAATTCCGTTAACCAGACGGGCTTCGCTGAAGCCCATAACGCCACTTCTCTCGACAAAAGTTTCAGACAGTGACAGTGACGATGACGACGATTTTGATCTAATGTCTTCAAATCAGCTTCTGAGACGGAAGAAAAAATCGCCAGCCAACAGTCGTCCTTTAGTTCCGAAAATCAGTGAGAAAAATCACGCAGCGAACGATTTGTTTTCGTTTGATGAGGAGCCCATCAAGAATGAGGATCGAGATGATGACATTGGTTTTAATGACGAGTTTCCATCGATGGATGAATTGGATGGAGAATATGGAGGGATGGAAAACGATTGGCCGGAGCCAAATCCAGAAGAGGATCAACAGATGGACGATCACGCATCACAGGGTGTCACGCGCCGCTCCACGCCACTATTTTCCGATTGTGAAGACGCGCCGGACAAAAGTCAACCCATTCAAACAAATTCGACCATCGTTAGCGTGTTGCCTACTCCCCGCGGATACAATGAAATGCCGAAATCCATGTCCGATTTGAATAAACTGCATCTGCAGACTGCTTCAACGGGTAGCGTGAAGCCGTGGGAACGACCTCCACCGCCAACAGCGTCTGTCCCTACGCCGTTCAAGTCGTACTTTTCGAGGCGCGAATTGGGAACTCCGAGCGTCTCTGCGACAATGCCGGTTACACCTGTCATACTGCAAAAGGGCGATTTGATTTGGAAAAGGACGCACAAGGATATGGATAGTTTAAATCGTCTTCATGAAAGTGTGGGAACTGCCATTCAAGATTCTGCGGAAAGAGATTCAACCCCTGTTCCGAAGCAAGCAATCCAAGATTCTGCGGACAGAGATTCGACCCCTGTTCCTAAGCAAGCAATCCAAGCGATTCAAGCAATTCAGGTTTCGAAACCATCTGGCCCCAAGTCAGATGCAACCGGTCACAAGCCAGTCACACCATTGAACCCAATCACGTTGAGAAGTGAACCTGTGCGCCCAAACCCAATCAAGCCTGCTGGTGAAACACGCGTTCGAGAAACGACGCCGCTATTGGATTTGCTGTCATACATTAACGGATTGCCAGAAAAGACGGACAAAGAGCCAGTGGAAAAAGAAAAAGTTGAGGTGGCAGCATGCCCAACTGGGAGCATGTTTTCTTCCTTCGCAGCTTTTCTGGCGAATGTGCCGACTGTCGTTGAGCAAGAAGAGAAGTGTGCGGAAACTGAGAAACCAAAGGAGGAGGCAACCGCGGATAGGTGGGTAGATTATAACTTCATCGTTAAATACTTGGTCTCAATGTTGTTTGCAGAACTTCTACAGCGTTCAATTCGGATGCAATTTTCAGGGGTTTGCTTGGCAGTTGACCTGGTGTTCCACATGAATAAAACTGTGTCTTCAACAGCATAGTTTTTAGGTACCTGGCTCACACGTTTAGAAATGTGGGTGGTGGATGTCAGGCTCGGTTTATTGGCGAAGAACTTCAAAAGGGAGCATGCGTGGTCAGTGGGGAACAACACAGAATCCAATCGAGGAACACTCCTGGATAAGATTTGTATTGACCTCATAGACGGTCAGGGAGAGGGAAGGAGGAGGGAGGAGAAGCAATGTATCAGACAGTCCATCGCC
>QEAP01000323.1:9640-29201 GCA_006535975.1 Chytriomyces confervae | reverse complement strand
TTGTCCAGCCTCAATTGACAGGCGTCAACTCGCCGTGTTCAATGATCCGTGTTCACGCGTTGTACAGTGCTCCTGGAAGGGTCTGTGACCGGCAGTTGATGTGAATTGCAAGTGTCTTTGTTTGTGTTCACTTAAAATTTACAGTTGCTCACGCTGAAGCAACTTGAACCATGCTGCAGCACTTCCCAGTGGAGATTGTTTCTTCCATCTTACTGTGGCTGTCCATTCCTGATGCCGTCCGCCAACGCCGCCTGAGCCACTCGTTCAACTCCCTCGTCTGCAGCGAAGGATTTGCCCGTCGACATGTCGCCCAGCACAACCCACCCATTGTCTACTGCAACGGATACATATTCCTGGCCAAACAGAGCGCATCCATCGGGCCCCATTACTACCTCCGCATGCTTCTACTCGAGAATCCAACGCTGCCCCCAGCATACGCTCGCGCAATCACTGACGCCCTCTTCTCAACCATCACTGAACTCTATGTGGCCCGTTTAAACATGCTTGCACTTCAGAACCACTTTATTCACCGCTTCAAGGTTATAAAACGGTTGCGCGGATACGGCGCATCGTCTTCGTTGGAATTGCCAACCGATTTGGGCAAATGTGAAACACTCGAAAACATTAGCCTGACCCAATGTAACATCCCAGGGTCCATCCCAGTGTCTCTTTCGGATCTCAAGAATCTCTTGTACCTCGATCTGTCTGAAAACTGCTTGTCGGGCCACATTCCATCCGAACTCACTTTGTGTGTGAAGCTTACGCACCTGATCCTAAACAACAACCAGTTGTATGGACCTATACCTGCAGAAATTGGCAATTTGACCGCATTGCAGATACTATGCCTTCATAACAATGAACTCTCTGGCGGTTTGCCTGCATCACTGAGCCACTGCCGTTCCCTCACAAAACTGGACCTCAGTGGAAATTCTCTCGCGGGTGAATTGCCATGGTTTCAAAACCCTGAACTTTCCTGGATGAGCCTGGATCATTTAGACATGAGTCGAAACCAGTTGTCTGGCGCATTACCTGACCATCTCAGCGCGATATGCCCGTCGTTGGAAACATTGAATCTGAGTTACAATCGATTCACAAAGGCTAGCATTCCACCGGCGTGGGGTAACCTTGCACATCTTTTGGAACTGGATTTGGCTTGCTGCGGGATTGTTGGGGCGATTCCTGAGGAGCTGGGGAACTTGGGAAGGCTCAAGTCGTTGAATTTGGGGCTCAATGGCCTGCGCGGCGAGATTCCGAAATCGTTTGGGATGCTTGCGCAGTTGCAGAAATTGTCGTTGAATGGAAATTGTCTGCACGGGTGGGTGCCTGTCGAGTTGGAACAGTTGCAGTCTTTGATACTTGCCAATATCAAGACAGGGTTTGGTAACGCTGGAATCGTTACCACGATACCTAAGGGTGTGATGACCGATTCGCGTTTGTATGAATTTTTGAAGAATCAGGGGTTTAAAGAGGCTGAATTAGAGGAATAGAAAGATTATCTGTCAACTTTTGCGCACTTGCACGATACCGGGACCCACTGTTGATACACTTTTTTAAACTTCTCACTTTATTTTTTTTTATCCAGGTGACATTTCAAGCAAACTTGGCACGCAAAGTTTCGGCAAGCTTATAGAGAATACCGACACCGTATCCAGTTCCCCGGCCACCAGAGTTGCATGGGAAAGCCATATCAATGTGAGCCCACATGCCCACACCCGACTCGGTCCACTTCTCCTCTGGGCTCAAGTGAGCAGCAACAAACAGTCCAGAAGCAGCACTAGGCGCGTTCGCACGGTCACCGGCAGCAGCTGGAATGTTGGTCATGTCTGCAACTTTACTGCTCATGACTTTGTCAACGCTCAAGAATTCGGGGCAGTACATGAGTGGGTATGCCAAGTCTCCTGAACCAAGTCCAGCCCGGGACAGCATGCCTTCAAATTCAAAGCTGTTGGAGACGAATCCGGCGTGTTTGGCACCCGTGGCGTAGGTTTGGGCGCCAGTGAGGGTGGCCATGTCCACCAACACGTCTGGGTTCAAGTGCTTGCATGCGTGAGCTACACCGTCCATAAGAACCAGACGGCCTTCGGCGTCCGTGTTGAGCACTTCAACAGTCTTGCCAGAGTAACTGGTGATGACATCGTCCACACGGTATGCGCGCTCATCAACGCTGTTCTCGGCAATGCACAGAATGGCGTGCAGGTTGAAGTTGGTGTTGACGCCGTTCAGAACGGTTGCAACGAAGCCTTGGAAGACACCACCGCTTCCACCCATGTCGGTCTTCATGTTGGCCATGACTCCTCCAACCTTGAGCGAGAGACCACCAGTGTCAAAAGTGATTCCCTTTCCGACCCAGGCAACAGTCTTTTGTGCGTTTGCAGGGGTGTGGCTGAGCACAACCAAAGCGGGAGCGTTTTCGGAAGCCTTTCCGACATTCCAGAGACCGCCGTAACTGCGAAAAAAAAGTGAACAAGTCAGGAAAGCCAGAAATACAAAAAAAAAAAAAAAAGCAATCCAAAAACCAGCCACATACCCTTGGTCGCGCAATTCTGTGCCTTGAATCACAGTCATGGTAACTCCATGAGCTTCAAGCTGGTTCTTCCACACGTTGCGAACGATTTCGACGTATGTGGTGGGGTTCAACTCGTTGGGAGGCATGTCCACAAGGTTGGCACACTCGCGCACGGCATTCGCAAGGACTTGGAGTTTGGCGGCGTCGATGGGAGAAGCTGGGGCCTCTGCAAGAACAATGTGGACGGACACGGTTCTCACAGCGGCGGCCTTGGACTTCTTGACGTAGAGTGGGAAGGCACGGGCAATTGCAAGGACCTATATATACCACCATGATTGTTTGCCAAAAATGATTTCGATTTCGAAAGTAAAGGGGGTTGAATTTGAGTTGATCACGTCTCTGAAACATTTACAAGGGCACCAGGAATTTTACTCACAGCAGGCAAGACCTGATCCTCGTTGGACAAACGAGCAATCACCACGGCATCACCTTCTTTGCCGCCGTTTTTGCTGACAACCTCGTGAATGGCATCGGAACGGACTGGGCCAAGGTTTCTGCTCTTCTTCTCGGTGAAGGTGGCAAGAGTGACGGACTTGCCAGCGACGTAGGCGGTGATGGACTCGGTGGATCCGTCGGCGATGGGTGCAGCAAAGTCGGCTGGGAGGGAGAGAGCGGCAAGGGGGAGAGCCTGGGGAGACACAAAAATATCAGATCGTGGCGCCTCCAACATCGTGACACAGCCAAGTTTGATCTTTTTTACATTCTCTGCAGTCAGGGAAGCCTTCTCGCCAATGATGAGGACGGTTTTGATTGATCCTTCCTGAGCGAGAAAGTCGCTTGCGAGGGCTGCATCGGCAGAGACTGAAGTGTAGGATGTATCGCGTTAGCTACTGCCTCCCATGCGGTGAATAGGGCATGCATGCGCATGCGGCGCCAGCGTCTGCTAATGGCCTGCGAATGCAGCTGGGACGTACCTGAACGGAATACAACACTTGTCATTTTCTGGTTTCGGTTTGTCTTTTTCGGAGATTCAGCGTTTCCGTTTCCGACAAAAAGAAACAATTTATACGCCACCTTATTTCAGCCGTCCCGGCGTGTTCCGGGAGTGACCATCTTGTCCGGCCGTAACTGTCCTTAACTATCCGAATACACAACACCTGCAGGATGTGCGTACACATTCAGAAAGAGGAGACCTTTACAAGTCCAAATGCAAAAGCTGTAAATCAATGCACACCAAACATATTATTCTCAGTCATCCAAGAGCGAATGCTCCTTCACAAGAACGCACTCTCCTCCAATTTCTGAATCAAGCGTGTAGCCGTAGAAAAACCCACACGCTGAAACGACAATCAGCTGCAACGGTCCCGTGCTCGACATGCCCGAGCCTCCGTCCAATAGTCCCGTGTTGTCGAAATCCAGAGTTGTTCCGAATGAAGGAGAGTTGGGCGGCTGTCCTCCAACAATTGCGCACATGTTTTGGAAGCCTTTTGACTGCTGCGGAAGTTTTGCAAATGCAAAATCGCGTTGCGGTTCCCACATTTCCGTGAGTGTATTGGGTAAAAATGAGGAAACTGCCGAAGTTGCTGAGGCAAGAGGCGTTCGGCTGTTGTAGCTCATCCATGTGAAGCAAAGTGAGCTTTAACGATATTTGACAAGTAAAAGAAACAGCTCACATTGTCGCGAATCCGGTGCCAAGAATCCCACCTATAGTCTTTTTCATACTTGCTCCAGTTCCATCCATACCCGTCGATCCAAGACCCCCAGTAGCGCCGGGACTTGTCGAGAGGATGTCCATATTTCCCCCACCACCACTACCCGATCCCGCTCCACTGCTTCGCCGCCTCATAAACGTTTCGTACGCCTTCTTTTCCGCCTCTGTCATGAGCTTGTAAATGTGCACGGTATCCGTGTCGGACGAGACGCACACAAACTTGTTTGAAATGTCGAACGCAATGCTGTAAATGTTGGCGTTGTATGTTCCGCGGCGAAGTTGAAATAATTTCGCGCCAGTGGGAACAGAAAAGACGCGTATCACCGTGCCCTGATGGAACTAAAATCAGCAGCTGCTGGCATGTGAATCAGCCGAGAGAAAAAATACACCTTGTCACTGGATGTTGCAACCAGTGTTCCGTCACAGCTGAACGCAATACATGACAAGGGGCTTTTATGTGCTTGGATGATATTCACGGCTTGCAAGTTGATGACGTCAAAAAGGAGCAAATCTCCAGAAGAACCACCCGAGGTTGACGGAGGATAGGCGAGGTAGCAGTTTTCTGAGGAAGGCGAAAGAGCGCAAAGAGCTGGAGTTGGGGCGCGTTGCAGTGTAAGTAAGAGCAGTGATCAGTGCACCAAAATCAAATTCGGGAAGGCAAACCATGTGGATTCGGCGACGTATCGATTGTGTGAAGTAGCTTCATGTTTGCAATGTCGTAAATGTAAATATGCTTCAAATGACGCGGTTAGTTTCACGAAACAAGTGTTGGCAGTGTCTCACCTCCTCGAGACAAACAATCAACCTTTTCCGGTTGAGTTTCACAGACAAGATGGCAGAAACAAACGACAATTCGCAAATGGTTGATTCTCTCTGCAAAGAATGGGCGTCAGTTTGAGTGCGTGCGTGGCACAGAATGTCACCTTTGTGTTCACAATCTGCAGCCTCCTTGGACTCTGCTGCCCGGCTCCGACCAGCGCTACCAGCGAGGTTGTGAATAGCATTTCAACGACTGAGAAGGACGGGGCTTCGTTGCCTTGCGACTGACTCGCGTTTGTCGAACCTGCACTTACACGTGTGAGCAACAACAACCAAAAACACATCAAAAACACCATCAAGTACAGTCTTCTGACTCACCGGATACTGGGAATGCGGCACTGCCTGCGTAGAAACGGCCGAATGGATCGCAGTTGAAGATGGCAAAGCCTGCCCTCGGATAACCCACACTGAGACAAGAAGCATCCTGGTTAAAGCTCGCGCTGAGGATGACGGCACTGCCAGCAGGTGTGGACGGTGTCAGCGCGCTTGGTGTGACTCGCATTTTACGGTTGTTTATTTTAAGTTAAACTTTAAAGTCTGAAAATATTCCAGCAGGATTTACTTATCTCCCATCTCCGCCCGCACTCTTTCTTTTTTACCTTCACACATGATCTGTAACAGCTGGAAACGTAGCTTCTCCTCCTCCGTCAGGGCCAAGACCTCCAACCTCCTGGGCCTGTATCCACAGCCACCAATCACATTCACCCACGGCACGAAGTCCACGCTGTTTGACACTGCAAACAAAAAGTACTTGGACTTCAACTCGGGCATTGCTGTCAACGCTCTGGGACACAACGATCCAGATGTTGTTGAAGCCATCCGCGACCAGGCAGGAAAGCTTATCCATCTCAGCAATTTGTACAGAAACGAGTACGGCGACAAGTGTGCAACAATGCTTGTCAACGGTCTCGTTGGCACCGACGGTGGGTAACTCTTTAACTCGCACTTGGTCTGCTGCCGCATTGCAACGATGCGTGTAGTTCGAATACTGGAATGGCGCCAACACGGCCCAATGTGCTCACATGTTTGCTTATCTGCTCTAATTTCGATGATTCGACAGATTTCCGCAAGAAATGGTGGGGCGAAGCTGACAACTGCAAAGTCTTCTTCTGCAACTCTGGAACTGAAGCGAATGAAGGTGATCTTAATTACGGAGCTTTGATATCTGCGTCAACGGGTGTTCTGAAGTTTTATTCGAAAAGCCGCCATCAAGTTTGCCCGCAAAATGGCTCGCATTCGCAACGCGGAATCTCCAGCCACGGGAATCTTGTCCTTTTCCAACGCTTTCCACGGCCGTAGTATGGGTGCTCTTTCTGCAACGCCCAACCTTAAATACCAAGCACCTTTCGCTCCACTTGTGCCGGGCTTTTCCACCTCGCCGTACAATGACATAGCAGCACTTGATGCTGTCGATTGGAATAGTATCTGTGGAGTAATTCTTGAACCCATGCAAGGCGAGGGTGGAGTGTTCCCTGTGAAACCCGAGTTTTTGAAGGCTCTCCGGGCGCGCTGCGATTCTGTCGGAGCTATGCTTATCTTTGGTACAGAAATATCTCTGTTTTATATGAGCGTTGCCTTTTTCCATTTGCTTTAGTACTGTATTAATCTGATCAATTCGGCAAATCTACCAGACGAAATTCAATGTGGGGTGGGAAGGTCCGGAAAAATGTACATGCATCAATGGGGCACTGTCTGCCCAGACATTTTATCACTCGCGAAACCCCTTGCAAACGGACTTCCCATGGGTGCCGTGGTGCTCCGAGAAACCGTCGCCAAAAACATTAAGCCAGGTGACCACGGTACCACATTCGGTGGAGGTCCATTGGCGACGCGTGTCGCATGTGTTGTGCTTGAAAAAGTGGGGAAACCAGAGTTTTTGAAGCATGTGGAAACTGTTAGTGCACTGTTGTTTGAACGATTGCATGCTCTGCACGCCAAGTACCCAAGCATTATCAAGGAAGTGCGCGGAAAGGGTTTGCTTGTGGGGTTGGAGTTGCAGGGAGGGGCTATTGCAAGTCGTTTTGTGGAGCTCTGCTTGTTGCATGGGGACGTGCTTGTGATTAGCGCTGGGTCCAACACAGTGCGGATGGCACCACCTTTGGTGATCACTGAGGATGAGATCAAGTATGCGTGCAGCATTTTTGATAAGGTCGCTGGCGTTCTCGAAGCGGAAGTGAAGAAATAATTGGGTTCACCTCATTTTCGTTTATTTTTTTGAGTTTTTGGTTTCAAGAAACATTCACAACGGCCGGATCTTGATACGTTGAGAAGAATGCATGTATATTCATAAGGAGTGTTTAGCTAAAGATGACTTCAGTTCAGATGCTCGTCAACGCTCCGTGCAGACCAAGGACGCGAAATCACCCACCACCGACCCTCTGCAGTATGACGTGACTCTGTCCGAGTTGAAGAAGTTGGGGGAGCTGGCTGTTTAACCGCTCCCAAGTCACCTCGTACAACCAAGACATCCTGTTTACAAATCGGACACAGGCGATTATGGCGCAGCAGCCATGGGTCGATGCTAAAAGAAGAAGTTAGCGCATTAATAAAAAACCAAGGCAGAAGAATCAGAAAATGGGAGGGAATGGGAGAATACCAGTGCGAATGAAACTGATGATGGCACGGCAGTTCCCGGACTTTGGCCCCAACATCAAACTCATCGATACAGATCGCACAGCATTTTCGAGTCCCGCCCGCAGCTGTTGACTTCTTTCGCGTTGACAGATGCGCCAAATTTTGCAGGCTAACATTGGCAGTGTCGTCAGAATCATCTTCCAAGTCGCAAGCGTCAATCACACGCAACGGGAGTACAAGTTCTTCCATCAACTCATCGGGCTCATCATCCGACTCTTCATCGTGCAGCAGTTCCCCCTCCTCAGCATCCGAACTACCCAAGCGTTGCGAAGCCCAGAATGGCAACGAAAACGAAGGCGCGAAAATCAACACAAAGAACCGTCCGTACAAAAAGTAGTTTCGAATCATCATCGCAAACAAGCAAACAGCCGTACAAAGTCCGCCACACGCCATAAACACTCCCACAAACAAAATGACATTCCCTGCAACGGCCATCACCGAAAACACGCGTTTCCGCATCCGGAAGCTTCCCGCCCCGTTGGAACCCCACCCATCCAACGGCCATTCATCCGCCGCCATTGAAACAGCCAAAGGAGAACCCACAACGCCTCCATGCGATCTCCCAGCAATTAAAGGCTCGTCAAACAGCCGCTTAAGCTGCTTCTTGGACATGCGAGCGCCTGCTTCCATCGCACTTCGCACCAAAGCGTTTCCATCCGACTGTGTCAGGAACATGGCCCTGATCTGGCTCACTTGGGCCCCGAGTTTGTTTGCGCTCATTCGCACGGGCACGTCCACGACTCCTCGCGCAACGCGGTTGTAGATTATGATTCCCGAGAATCCGGCGACTTCGGCGTTGCGGATTTTGACGTCAAACGGGCAGTTGCCGCGTGAGATTAGCGCGTACCATTGTGTGGAGTTGTTGGGCTCGGGCAGCGGTGCAACGACTGCATCGGACTTTGGTTCCACCAAACTGGAAGACGGCAAATAATTGACCCGGTTTTGTCTTTGGAATCTAGGTACGGATGAAAAGAATTGGAAGGCTGGGCGCTTCTTGGTTTGGTTTCGTTTGGAGCTGTTTTTGTTGGTTCCTGCTTGGTCACTTCCCAGGAATGACTGTACGTTCTCCAGAAACCCGGATTCGCCAGCTGATTTCTGCAAAGATTGCCTGTTGAGTTGATCGTCAAGCTGTCCAATGTTCTTGACCCATTCTTTTTGATTCGGAAATGTCGCTGAAAATGGCGTGCAGGCGTCAATGTCCAGAACGAGCAGCGGAGCAACGATGGGGCGGGTGTTCATGGGTTTTCCAAACAGTGCTGGTACCGCGAGGACTGACGCTACCCTGCCAGTCTGATGACTCGTGTTGTCAAGGGTGCTGGTCTTTTCTTGAAACCCGCTTTTCTTTTCATCTCGTTGCGCGCGAAGGGTTTCGGTACCCGGATAGAAAATGGAGCGATTGCCGAGGACAGTGATATTCATGGTAGAGTCAAGCGAAACGCCATTGACGATTTGAGAACGCGGCGAGGTAAACAGCACAAACGAAAGAACAATGAAGCAAGAGTACAGGAACCGAATCACAGTCAGTAGCACGCTCTCTGCGCCGGTTTCGTTGTCGACTTCGAGTTTATCTGTGGTCTTGGAGCGGAAGATGGTAAGATCACCGCTCTCGTCGTTGCTGGCGACTTGCATTCTTATTTTTTGTGAGTGAGGGTCTCTTTACGCGTGATTTTTCTTGTTGCTGTTTGGGACAATGGAAGCGGGGGTGTGAATGGTTTAAAAGAATGGAAAAAAACTTGAAAGGGGCAACAACAATTTGAACAATAGCACCACCATCGCACCAACACCGGCATTGTTTTGTGTTTCGCAGATTTATTGCTTACTAACAGCAAAGAAGAGAACGCGTTTATATAAATTCGTTATTTAATATCTTTTGGGGCCAAAGCCAAAGCAATCCCCGCCATCAACAACTGACTGTGCTTGGTCAATGGATCATCCACTTGATGCACTTCATCTGAACTCTCATGCGCTCCTTGATCATAAAACGTGTGCTCCTCAATCTCCAAGCGACACTCACACACTTCCTCACGTCCAATTTTCAGAGACCTTTTTGCAACCCATCCAGAACTATGACCCACGTCCTTTTGAACGCGCGAATCTTTTGCTCGTCCAATAATCATGAAACGGCCCGTCTCGATTTCTCCAGTCAGTGAAAACAACGGCTTGCTCAGCGACTGTGCCGTCTTCTCAGTGTGTACTGTGATTTTGTAAGGGGACTCGATGGTGACCTGGCCCAGTGGGACCAAGTTGGAGTACATGAGGGTATGTGCGCAGACGCTGTAGAGATTGGGGTTCTTTTTGTGTCGCAGGATCTCGGTCATTTCTGTTCTCTTGTAGTCTTCTCGTAGGTCGTTGAGGACAATTGTTCTGCTCATAAATTACAAAAATGAAAACGATCTTCAGCGCGTCGGTAGGTTTCCGGAAAAACAGTCGAACTTACGAATCCGCCTCCCACTTGGACAGGTCAATTTCAATCATTGTCTTTTGCGTGATTTGAGAAATGATTTTCATTTTCAAGTTTGAGAGCACCAGATGGAATTTGATTTTGGTGTCATCTTGACTCGCAAATGTCCGAACGTGTTCCTTCGAAGATAGAACAATCCCGCTGGCCAGAGGGATCGAGGGATCCCCAAACAGCGCCGCCGCAATGCTCTGATGCGAAGAACTCGTTGTATTCGTCGGTAGCACAGCCCTCTTGGTGGACTGCTTTCGAGACATGGACTTTGTGCTGGGCAAGTTGGGTTCGTTTCTCATGAGCAAAACATCATTGTCCTTTGCCATCATTGACTTTGAGCGTGCGATGGGCTTCACGCGACGCTCAGCTTCTTCTTCGGCGCTCATTTCGTCATCAGACGCCTTTTTGCCAATGTTGGCGGCCAGCGCTTTCAAGTCGATTGTCATTTCTCGAAGAGATTTGGAGCGCTTAATAACGCGGGTCGGTTTTTCGTCTTCAGGTACCTGGAATGTAGATGGGTCGATTCTTTTGGGTGTAGAGATGATTAACAGCTCGGGTTCTTGAAGTTTGGAAGGGTCAATTTTAGGGACTGGTTGAACCGGTGAGTCCGTAGCTGCTGGCAGTTGGTTTGCAGATCCGCCTTGTATTGTGCTTTTGGACAAGGATTTGGAAAGTCTGGCGATCGTGTTTGTTGTCTCCAACAGGAAAGATTTAGATTGGTTGGGTGTGAGCGCGCCGCCGCCGCCGCCGCCGCCGCTGCTGCCCTCGACTCCTTCCACACCGTCTCCCTGTCTGTATTCACCGTCAATGGCGGATTTTGGCCGTGTCATCATTGTCAAGACGCGTCGGAATATCCCGGGAGATTTTGGTGGCTCTGCAGGGGAAATGAGAGTTGGGGAAACCACAGTGGCGCGCTTTGATGATGATGCATCCGTGGGGTCCAATGACCGCGGGAACGTTCGAGCCTTTGGAGTAGGAGCCAGGCTCGCGGATGGTCTGTCTAGTTGTGAAGTCGCACTGCCAAGGCTGGACAGTTCCTTCTCAAGCACGTCCAACAACTTGTGCGACAGAATCTCGGCACCCACGCGCGACGAAGTGTCTTGAGATAAACTCCGCATCGACTCTGTAATCTTCAAAAGCACTCTTGCCAGCGACTCTTTCAAAGCAGCAGACTGAGAGGTGGTCCCGCTGGCACGCGTTGACGCGGTTCCGGTGATGGTACAGAACTCGGCAATCAGCGGCGCAATTTCCGAGTCAAAGTTGGGCAGCATTGGCGCCAAGCTGTCAAACAGGAGCGCCACCATCCCAAGTTGCTTGTGCAAGGGCTCCTGGTTTGAACTTGCCGCGTCTAGAATCTGAACTAGAGAATGAATTTCGGCCAACAGTCCCTGCACAATGTTGCTGATGAGGCTTTGATGCAGGGTTGAGGATTTTGGGGACTTTGAAGTTTCTGCTGAAGCGGATCGTGTTCTTCCGGGAACGAGATCGGAAGGGACCACGGACGTCATGTGTGCGTTGCGTTGTGTTCCTTTCTTTTTAAGTTTTTTTTTTCAAGCTTCCAGAAGCTGTATTTTGCCGTTGCAGATTGGTAGGTTGACAATGATGGCAATGAATTGACAGATCAGTTCGATGAGATTTTCACTAGTGGTGGTGGCACTGCTGTCAGGCGCTGTGGAAAAATAACTGAAACGACTCAGAAACCTCAAAAACATCAACGTCCAAAGAACGCCCAATGCCAACAGTTCCCGAAGAAATCTGGATCAAGATTATTCTGGTACGTGGCAAATGCAAGCGGGTGCTGCTTCGGCACATGCATTTCTCCCGCGGCTTACTGTCATGATCAATGTTGACAGTTTGCCGACGACACTGACGAAACCAACCTTTCTCGCGCAAACAAACTCCTGCACCGTCTCGTATTCGATAAAATCGTCCGCCGCAAACTCCAAGCCAAGAACCGCATGCGTCTCAGCCACCGCCTGTCCCAGCCGCAACGAATGAACCGCTCGCAACTTGCAAACTTGAATGTGTTGCGGGGTACGCCTGGAATGCACCGCAGACTGTTGCAAGGGGAGTATATCTACGGGAATGTTGGGTTGTCATCGTATTTGGCGTTTTCGAAAGTGAATTGGGACATGATTGCCAGGAAGGTTGCAAAGGCGCTGCAAAACAGGCGTTCGAGCGATGCTTGCTTCAATGGCACGCAGCTGGTTGGAGGACACGCAGCGCTGAAGGAAGGACGCTCGAGTTTGGCACTTGCCGCATGATCATTTAGTTTTTTGCAACAGCTTTCTTTCAGTGTGAATGTGCATGCGCCAATACATTTTCATCGGCTCTGATTGCGGCCTTTCGGCAAACACGGAGCGGCTGTTCCGGCCGTCGCGGCGCTGTTCAGACAGGAAAACTCAAGCCGGAAATCGCGGAACCGTCGATCCGGTCAAATTTCAATTGCCAATAAAAGGGGCCACCTTGCTCAGCCAAAGTTAGATGGGACACGATCACGGCACAATGTCTCCAGTTACTTTTATTGTGGTCGGAGCCGGACAGCGTGGCAATGTACGTGGGAGTCAGCTTGACTGGCACTGGACGGCGCTGACTTCTCTCTCCCTCTCTCGCCAGGTGTACGGCGACTTTTGTCTGCGCAACCCGCTCGCAGCCTCCGTCGTTGCAGTCTGCGAAACAAACTCGAAACGCAAGCGCAACTTTGTGGACAAGCATTCCATCTCGCAAGACAACGTCTTCGACGACTACAAACTGATTCCAGCTGGACTTGCGCAGGCAGCCGTCGTTTCCACCCTCGACGATCTCCATGTCGACATGGTCGTGAGACTGGCTTCGCTGGGATACAGGTGACTGCGGCGGTGTTCACCACGCTTTGCTCTTTGCGGGCTTTTTAACTGAATTGGGGGTCCACCGTTCCCCACCCAGCATTCTGTGCGAGAAGCCCATGGCGACAACGCTGGCCGACTGCGAACGGATGCGAAAAGCCGTCAAGGACAACAACGTTTTATTCGCATGTGGCCATGTCCTCAGGTGAACAACATAACACAGGCATGCAAGGGGTGGCCAAGCTGTTGCAAAAAATCTAATCGCAACAAAAACTCATCAAAACGAACCCAGATACTCTCCTTACACGCGTGCTCTTAAAAAGGTGTTGGATGCCGGTGAGATTGGCGACATTGTCAACATTGCCCACATCGAACCAGTGGGATGGTACCACTTTGCCCACTCGTTTGTGCGGGGCAACTGGCGCAACGAGGCCCAAACCTCATTCTCGCTCATGACAAAATGCTGCCACGACATTGATCTGTTGCTGCACTACATGACACCAAACAAGGCTACCCGTGTATCCAGTTTCGGTGGCTTGTACCATTTTAAAAAGTCGCAGAAACCCAAGGCGGCGGGGACAGCCACGAAATGTCTCGAGTGTCCTTTGAAAGACTCTTGCGCTTACAGTGCAACGCAACTCTACATTCCCAATGCACGCAGACTGAATCGTGGCTGGCCCGTCAGTGTTGTCTGCGAGGGAGCCGAGGTGGACGCCCAGACACCAAAAGATCTCGAAGATCTTGTCATGGACAAACTGGCAAACGGACCTTACGGAAACTGCGTGTATGAGATTGAGGACAATGACGTGTGTGACCAGCAAGTGGTGAATGTCGAGTTTGAAGGCGGCAAAACTGCCACAATGACCATGATTGCTTTCACTGAAGCTGTGTGTCAGCGATCAACTCGGATTCATGGTACGAAAGGAGAGATTATTGGTGACATGAGCAAGTTTACAGTGTTCAACTTTGAAACGCGGGAGAAGCGCCAAGTTGACCCTGCTACATTTGATCTGGACAAGGATGGAACCAGTGGGCATGGAGGCGGGGACTCTGGACTGATGAATGCTTTTGTGCGTGCTCTTCAAACCGGAGACCAGAGTAAGGTGGGCTGTGACGTGGACGACGTGTTCAACTCGCACGCCCTCGTTTTCGCCGCCGAGGAGGCGCGTCGCAAGGGCACTGTGGTGTCGCTATGAGTTAAGGAAGTGGGATAAAATACATATAAATTGGAGTATAAGCAGTTCAGAGCTGGATAACTTTGACAGTTGTGTGACTGCGCTGGCACGCGCAAGCAGTTGATAGATGAATGCTTCCAAACAGCAACAGTTTATTCCCCTTCATACTCTATGGTATCTGCGAACATGGAACAGCTGCTACTGAGCGTACTTTGCGTTAAGACTCTCGGCAAGAGCGTAGAGAATACCCACGCCATATCCGCTCGCTTTCCCGTTGATCTTTGACGGGAGCGCCATGTCAATGTGTGCCCACATACCCTCTCCATTCTCGACCCACTTCTCCTCAGGCACCAAGTGCGCACCAACAAAGAAGCCAGCTGCTGAGCTTGGTGCATTCACTCGGTCAATGCCGCCACCGCTGTAGTTGATCATGTCAGCAACCTGACTCTTGAACGCCGTGTCCACAGCAAGGTACTCGGGACAGTAGAGCATGGCACGTGCAAGATCGCCTGACGCTTTCCCCGCATCCACAACCATCCCTTCAAACTCCTCCGAGTTGGAAATGAACCCAGCATGGCGCACACCCGTTGCATATGGCTGGGCACCCGTCAACGTGGCCATGTCCACCACCACATCCGCTTTAAGGTCTTTGCTTGCATGAGCGACGCCATCCATGAGGACCAGCCGTCCCTCGGCGTCCGTGTCAGTCACTTCGACAGTCTTGCCAGAGTACGCGTGAATAACGTCGTCAGGCCGGAACGAGCGAGAATCAAGACTGTTCTCAGCAACACACAGCACGGCGTGCAGGTTAAAGTTGGTGTTGATGCCGTTCACGACTGTTGCGACAAAGGCATGGAAAATGCCTGCGCTGCCTCCCATGTCCGATTTCATGCCAATCATGCCGCCACCCACTTTCAAGTCGAGACCACCAGTGTCGAATGTGATTCCTTTGCCGACCCAGGCAACTGTTTTGTGCGCGTTTGCTGGGGTGTGGCTGAGAACAATCAGTGCTGGCGGGTTCTCGCTCGCCATGCCCACACTCCAAATGCCTCCGTACCTGTGAGGTGAGGTGGATGAAAAAATGGTCAGAATTCTCTGCACCCAAACCAACCAGCAAGTTTTACCCTTGGTCTCTCAGTTCAGTTCCACGGATGACCTTCATGGTGACACCCAGAGCTTCCAGCTTACTCTTCCACACGTCCTGGACAATCTCAGTGTACGTGGTTGGGTTCAACTCGTTTGGCGCCGTGTCGACAAGATGAGCGGCATCGCGCACAGCATCGGCAACGGCTTGAATCTTTGCAACGTCCACTTTTTGCTTTGTCTGAATCGTTTTCGCGGTGGTGGTTGTGGAAGCTGTTGCCGAGACTCCGTTGATTGTTGCGGTGCGAGTGGTGGTGGTTGTTCTTGTTGTGGAGGTGATTGTGGATTTAGGCGCAGTGGGGAGGATGAAGTGGATGTTCAGCGTGCGAGAGGCAGCAGAGGATTGTTTGCGGGAGTAAGTGGGGAATACGCGGGCGATGGACAGCGCCTGGCAGAGTAGCAGCAGTGTTCAGATCGTTGGAATCAATGCAATCAATGCAAGAAAGATGTTTACCGCAGTCAGGATTTGGTCCTCGCTGCTCACGTGGACAAGGATCACTGCGTCGCCCTTTCCACAGTGCTTTGAAACAACTTCGTGGATAGCGTCGCCGCGGATTGGGCCGAGAGTGCGGGACTTTTTGTCGCTGAAGGTTGCAACCGTCACAGCTTTCCCAGCAACGTAACTTGTTAAGGAATCAGTGGAGCCATCCGCGATCGGACGGATGAAGTCGCTTGCAAGGGACAGCCCAGACAGAGGGAGTGCCTGGTGAGTGATGGTCCAGTGTCAGTCGGTAGGAATGAGAGGGAGAGACACACTCACATTCTCAGCAACAAGGGAGGCCTTTTCACCAATGATCAAAACAGTAGCAGTGTTGCCAAAGTCACTGTTGGCGGCAGTCAAGTCTGTTGTAACTGCAAGCACAAACATGGGCGGTTAGTTCTGGGCCGTACTACTCCACGAACTGATGTCTGATGCCCACCTGAGCGGAACACAACGGCGGTCATTCTTGGTTGTTTGAATGTTCAAATTCGCTGCAACGGAAAGCCTCGGAACGGTGCCGGTGGCGTCATCTCCTTTTCTCGGAAACGGGAAACAACAAAACTTATATTGGCTCGGCCAAGCGCAAGCGCGGAGTCTTGACACGCCGTCCCTTCCGCGTGAAACTGTGCGTGTTGCACGTTTCCTTGTTGCACCGGCGTGATGTATCATCCGCCAGCTGCGCCAGAAAGCGGGTGTTTGTGATGTGTACTTGCTTCAGACAAGCATTGCGACGTCACTGACGTGTATGATCTTCTTACGACGATATCCATGAAACTTGCTTGGCAAGTGCATACCGATGTCAAGTATGTGGATGTTGTGGTGTTCAAAACAAAAAATCACATTCGGCAGATGCTCTCAGAACGAGGGTGAAGCTCTGGTTGGAGTCATGCGTGGACGCATCCGATATTATACTTGCGCTGTTCTGGCTGTGTTTGTTCGAACGGTTTGTTTGGAGTGTGGTGAAGTTGTTTGGCAAGTCGCTGCTCCACAAACCAATCAAATTGGCAATCTCTTCTTCAAAATCGTGGCTGCACTGCTTTTAAGAAATCATTTCAGATCAAAACATCAAAAATTATAATGCCAAGTTCCACTCGTGAGCAACAACCTTTGCAGCTGCAGCAACGAACGCTCTGACCTCCTTCTTCGTTCCACCCGCTTCACCATGTCCCCCATCCCACACACGCACACATACAGGCACCAAGCGCACAACTGTGTCCACATCGACTAAAACCGTGGGAGACACGACAGTCACTTCCACAACCACTGTCAACACGATCACCACAACCGATCCTTCAAATGCACTGGAGAAGGTCGACTGGGCAGCACTGACGCAAGAAATCGAGGCAGCTCGCCAAGATTGGACAGTTCCTGGCGTTGCTGTAGGCGTTGTTTACAAAGGCGAGCTCGTGTACAGCGCTGGCTTTGGAAAGCGGAATGATGATGGCGAGCCTGTCACGGCCGACACGGTATTTCAGATCGGGTCCACCACAAAGGTGAGATGTCAGGTTTCAGCAAATTGAGTGTGGCAAAGTAGACTAATCTTTGGCTTGCCATTACTTTTACCAGGCCTTCACAGCTTTTGGACTTGCAACGCTTGTTGACGACAAGAAACTCGACTGGAGCACGCCCATTACTTCGTTGGCACCCGTGGAGTTTCAAGACCCGTTCGCAAACAAACACGCGAACATGATTGATCTCTTGACACATAGAACGGTAAGGACAGAGTGGCATTGATCCCTGCCCTTCTCAGTTGTTAACATTACATGTTGCGAAATACAGGGTCTTCCCAGATACGATACTCTTATGAACGTTTGGTCATCTGTTGAGGAAGCCAATTCCAAAATCAAATTCTTGAAGCCTTCCAAGCAATTTCGCGAAGAGTTTCAATACAATAACAACATGTACAACTTGGCCGGATGGATTGGTGGAAAGCTACACGGCTCTACCTGGGATGACCTTGTGTCTGACAAGATTCTGAAACCGCTTGGAATGACCAACACGTACACGAATCTTGGAAATATGGCAGCACTTGAGAATCACTCGAGAGGCTATATTCAGCAGAAGGACAAGAGTTGGAGAACTGTAGGGTATGAAGAGCATGGCTGTGTGGAGACTTCAGAAGGAGATGGATCCATTCTCTCAAGCATTAATGACAGTATGTTCTGATGATACAGCACTCTTACCCCCAACACGTCTTCTGATTCAACTTTTACTGATTCTCGTAGTGGCCAAGTGGGTTGCCCTGATGAACAAAAAGGGAATCACGGCCGACGGCAAAGAGCTCATTTCAAGAGAGTCTTTTGATGCCATAGTCACTCCGCGTATTACGAATGGTGGACCCCCATCTGATAGTCGACAGCAGCTTGAATCATGTAAGGAACCCGGAAACAAGTGTTTACAAGAGCCTTACATTGCCTAAACATCCAAAAATGCATTTCCTATCAGATGGTCTCGGCTGGGAAATCTACAGCCGCTCCGGAAAAGTTGCGGTCGGCCACTCGGGTGGAATGATGGGATACGTGACCCAAGTCCGCACGTTCCCAAACGACGACATTGGCGTGATTGTGCTGTCAAATGCAATGAACTCGTTTGCATCGGCCGTGGGCAATACCATCACAAACTTTGTGTTGTTTCCAAACGAGCCGAGACAGGACTTTTTCGCTGAAAACAAAGCAAAAGTTGCGGCATACAAGAACCGCCAAGAAGTTTCCAGGAAGGAAAGAATTGAAAAGAGGGTGAACCACGTTGCGAGTTTGCCGCTTGCTGCTTATGCTGGCAAGTTTGTCAGTGACGTGTATGGTTACCTTATTATGGACGGACCCGATGATAAGGGTTATTTCAAGTTTTGGATTCACGGGAGTGGAACACGCACTGGTTTACTCAACGGTGTCGCGGGACACTGGGATGGTGATAAATTTGGAATCTTTGAGATGCCTTGGCAGGACATCAAAGATTACGAGGCGCCAGATGAGATTATGTTTGAGTTTCAAGAGGGAGGCTGTGACGCTGTTCACATGAAGTTTGGGGACGATGAAGCAGTGACTGTTTTCAAGCGCGTTGTTGAGTGAAGGAGAACGAAACAATAAAGAAGAAGCTGAGTCTTGTCAGAAGATCTTCATTTTGAAGCCCTTGAATGTGTTCAGTTTGTGGTAAGTCCTGCAGCAATATTAAAATGGTAGTTTTATTTGCTCCACCATTTCTACCGCAGAAAGACTGGGCTGTTTCCGAGGTTTGCGCATCGGGTACGTGCGAGGTATGTTTGAGTTATTTTCTTGAATTGGGTGTTTATTCAGTCGCCGGTCCACAAACAAATCAAATTTGCGGGACTCTTTAGTGCGCCAATCGTGCGCACATAATGGATCCCACCATGAACGACTATTAACCGAGTGTGACGTCGACTGCGAAATGCGTGTAACACCCCCACCACATAAAAGGCAATCTTTTGACAATCGTGGCCTTAAAAGAAGCTTGGCAACTTTGAAACTGACCAACATCGTAATGCAGAGTTCGAATCCGACTCGTGAGCAACCTTTGCAGCTGCAGCAACAAACGCTCTGACCCCCTCTTCGTTCCACCCACTTCATCATGTGCCCACGCACACGCACATCCAGGTACCAAGCGTACAACTGTATCCACATCAACCAAAACCGTGGGAGACGCAACAGTCACTACCTCCTTCAACACGATCACCACAACCGATTCTTCAAATGCACTGGAGACGGTCGACTGGGTAGCACTGACGCAAGAGATCGAGGCAGCTCGCCAAGATTGGACAGTTCCGGGCGTTGCCGTTGGCGTTGTTTACAAAGGCGAGC
>QEAP01000322.1:0-29338 GCA_006535975.1 Chytriomyces confervae | reverse complement strand
AATGTAGCTGGCACTGGAGGTGGATTCTTTGGTGATTTGACAGGCGGTAGTAACATGACGCCAAGTAAAGCCGGGGGATTTCGGTTCAGCTGATGAGCCTTGATATGGGGGGTTATCCGCGTGAGGATGCAAGAAAGATGGGCGAAGATGACAACTGTGATGCGGTTCACGTGATTTTGTTTATTAGCTGTGTCGCTGTCCTTTTAATCTTTCAGAAATATTTTGTGAAGGTTGCTTTTACATTTGTTCCATCTGACGCAGAATAGACTTCTTGGTTTACCTACGTCATCTGCCATTGCGTGGATACGGCACATGTTGGAAAACAGATGGGTGTGGGAAAATACTAAGTGGCAGTCAAATTCTTATAAAAAGAGGACATTGCAGCAAGGTTAGAAGTATCAGAACACATTCAAAACTGTCATTGATGGGTAAGAAAGCTCTACACGTGCCTAATCCCTTGCCCTCTTAACAAGTGTTTCCTGAGGATTGTAGGATGGCAATGATGAAGGAAAGGCAGACTGCCCAAGCTCAAGTGAAAGAACTGCTGCACAAACTCTCCAAAGAGATGATGAGTACTATAGTACATGGGATCAACCAGCCTTTGGACACACTCAGACATGGACCATTTCATGACCCAAACCTGCACATGGAAGATACTCAGCTCATAGGTAATTTCTAAACACTCAAATCTCAGGAAATTGACGTTGACCCAACTAAACTGACCACCACTGATGGAAATGCCAATGTAGCTGCATGGATGGATGGGGTCCTGCCATTGTGGTTCCCAGCAGCAGAAAAGAAAATATTATGGGCTTTTGAAATGCCATCTCATACAAACTGTCAGTACCCACAGCCTCATGCTTAGCTGCTTTGATACCATCTTGGCTGTCCATTAGTGATTAACTTGGAACATCAATGCTCTTGCTAATACCTGTCAAAGCAGCAGTGAGCCTGTTTGTAAAGCATCAAGGTTCCACAATGCCGAAGGAAAAGATTGCAGACATTCATACCAGGAAGCAAAAGCTGGCTGCACAAGGATTGCTCGATGAAGCCACCCGCAAAGAATTGGAGGCGGAGGAAGCACAAGCTGTGGCATTATCTTTTAATTTGAAGGTACTTTCTTCAATGCCGACCCGCAGCGCCACAAGGACCGAGTGCTGGCGTCTCAACTCAAGTTACGCCAAAAACACTTACTTTTGCCAGACCCTGAGGTTCACTTATGATACGTTCACTGGGACCTAGGATCTCGGCATAGGTCAATACGGTCTTTGTTTCCGTGTTGTCGTTGCGTGTCCAACTTGAGCACTTGGAACATTTTACCAATTCATATCCCAAAAAAAAAATTATAATTGCAACTTCATCGATAAAAAAGCGAAGCCGTCATTGGATAAGATGAAGTCGTCTTTGATTTGTGTATGAAAAGTCCTCTCTCTGCCTCGAAGGTGTGTTTGAGGTTGATTCTGTATTCGTGTCCATTGAGTTGTCGCCGTGTTGGTTCTTACGTCAACGGGACGGTGTCGTTGGTTCACTTTATCGGATGACCTGTTTTTTTACCCAGTCAGATGCAATTGAGATGGAGAATAATGATGCATACCTTGAATGTTAAACCATCCCTTGTCAGAGACCTCCACGGGAGGCACGGAACTGAGAGACAGCCTCATCTTGCTCCTCAGGACGCGTGCCGCATGCCTCCAGATTCAGTGAATTCCCTGACGCCAGCAGTTCCATTGCTGTCAATCCACCAACCTCTGGCTTGCAGATTCTGACGAGCGTGAGTCTGTCTGCCGTCGAATGGTCCATTCTTGGGCTGATGTTCGCGGAATATCTCCCTTGAGATTATGGACGGAATCAACCGGACTGACCTCGATCTCGATCGCAATGAGTTCGTCGTTCCTGATGAGAGCGCCTGGATCTTGAGCATGGTTGCTTGTTTTGGTTTTTATTTCACGCTGAAGTTACAATTTTTTTTACGTTTCAAATCCCCACTTCCCCCACTTTTGAAAATGGCACTGCCAAGCGTGCACTTCCGTCGGTCCAAGTCCATCCCTGACACGATAGAAGTCTTCAGCATTGCCAGTTTGAATGCGAACAGCGACGCAGCAACCGCAGCTGCCAACAGCATCCAAGTCCTGTTCCTGATCCAGCTCACAAAGTTCTCAGACAACTGGTACATGGTCTTTGATTACCGCATTCACGCCGTGGCTCGCCCGGGGGTGTTCCAAGGTGACTTGCTGCCCTGCCTTGCTGTGTTGTGTCGGGTGCCGTCTAATTCCCTTTTTACGTAACAAGATTTCAGCGCCACCAATAAGTCCGGAATTAAATTCGCTGTGACGGCCTCAACTCCATCCACCCCGGGCACCTCGGATGCAGCAAGCATGGACCTCATGGCGTCCCACGACTACGACTGCACTCTGAAACTGGCGTCAGGAACGCGAGTCTCCATGGCCGAGTCCAACACGTCAACCATCAGTTATCGTCAAGCTCGCCAACAATGCCGAACGTATGTGAACCCGAATTCTCTTGTTTATAAAATCTGTTCACATCTTCTTTATATATTGCATTTCAACGGCAGCCCACCACCCCCAACCGCGCAACCAGATTTCAAACTCGAATCCGATATGCGACCCATCCACGACTTTCTCACCAAATCGCCCGTCAAATCGATGCCCATCCAATCCATGATCGATCTAGAACAGCCTCTCGAAGCACTGCACTACAAGATTGCAAACTCCATGTCCTTGAAAGCAAGCCCCCCAAAACTAATCGCCTTCAAAAAAGATTACGTCCCAATCGCAACTGCAAGCGCCGATAGATTTCTCTTCTACCATGAAAGCATTGGAATCAGTAGGTTTGGCTATGAATCACCCTTCCCAGTGTTTGGAAGTGTCACATTTGAGTCTTCAACTCAGACGTCCCAATTTGCAAACGAGGATCAAGAAGCACTCATGACACTTGTTGGAGCCGTGTTTGGAAGTTGGATGTGCGACGTGTTGAACCCTGCTGCGCCTTACAAAATGCGTGTCACAAACTTGCACTTGATTCGCGATAGTTACAGAAACTGGATCATGGCCATGGGTGCTGTTGGGATGGGGGTGGTCGGAATCTGAAAAAAATAAATGCATCTGTGTGTATCTCTCAAAGAATGCATTCTCAAAAAGTAACAAAAATCAAACTGGGAAACCGTCTTTATTCATGTGACGCATTTCTGCACGCGTTTGATTTCATCCGGCGTCAGGCGCAGCAACATCCCCAACGCAGGGATCATTTGCAACTACAAAAACAAAAATTGAGTACAAGCCAGTAGTTCCCCATCAAAAACCCAACAAAAACTCACCTTTGTGTCTCTTTTCGATTCAACAAATCGAAGAACCACATTCTTGAGATATTCATCATTAGCAGCCAGCTTCCCACTACTGGTTCCCGGTTGCGGTGGCCCCCCAAATGCAGATGTAGGAGAAGAAATAGATGTCCTGGCAGATGTGGGATACGTAGAAATCATGGTCGCTCCTTTGCCCGCAGGTACGGGTGACCCGCTCCAATTCAGTCCATTCAAGGATCCTCCAAGGTCAACCCCAGATCCCAGGGATGCCGCACCTTGGTTCGCAATTGAGTTGTTTCGGGCGGGGAACTTGTAGACAGAAGATGACGCGTTTGCAGCGGCAACCTCTGCAGCATCAAGTCCTGAATTCTGCTGGGACAGGGGAGGCGACGTGAATGGAGTTGAAATTCCAATCGAGCGCGCCAGCTTTCGAACTTCGTCCTTCAATGACTGCAAAAAGCCGAGCGTCAAAAAGATGATTTGCAAAACAACATATAGTAGCATGTTTCACCTTGTTCAATTTCAAAAGCTGATTCTCCCTTGTCTTCCCCTCATCAACAGCTCTTTCAAATTCTTCCAGTCGTATCCGCAACTCCCGCGTGCGCTTGTTCACTTCCGACTCCTTGCTTGCCTTCACCGACTCCAGCTGCTCAGCGGCAAACTTGAGCTTGTCTTCCATCATCTCCACATCCGCCACACGAGATTTCAGTTGACTCAGTTCAACTCGCAAAACATCCGCCTGCTTTTCAGATCGAATTAAGATTGCGTCAAACTGTTGCTTATCCTGTTGAAGACTCAACACTGCTGCGTCCTTTTCTCGAACGGATTTGGTAAACGCCACCACCTCTTTTCTCAGGTTAAAAATCTCACGCCGCATTTGATCCACTTCGTCACTGTTATTTCCAACAGTTTGCTCCGTTTCGTAAAATTGTTTTTCGAGATCTGACAGCTTCATCTGCAGTGCCTCACACTCAACAGATTTACTCTCAAACAGGCGCTTCGAAGTCTCCAGCTCGTCTTCCAGGTTTGATAAACGGAATTCAGCTTCCTTGACTCGTTCATGCCAAACAGTCAGCTGCTGTGATTGCAAAGAGAGGGTCGCCCGAGAGGCATCTAATTCGCCGTTTCGGAGACTCTCGTTTGCAAGCAATTCATCTCGTTCTGCAACTGCCTTATCTCGAATCACGTTTGCATCGTTCACGGATGCGCTCAGTTTCTCGAGCTCCGCATTTTTGGCCTCCTGCTGCTTCTCGAGCTGAAACAAGTCGTCATTCTGTTTCCGAATTCGTGCACCCATTTCGTCCACTTGCTTTGTCAGCATTATCACTTTTGAATTCTGCTCCGCACTGCCTGTCGCAACGTTTCCACGCAGTTCAACGAGTTCGGATTTCAATGCAGACAGTTCTCCTTCTTTCGTGGCAACCGTATCTTCGAGTTTCAAGATTTTCGCCTTCATGTTTCGCAGCAGCTGAATGCTCTTGTTCTTCTTTTCCTCTTCTTCTGTCAGTCTTGACTTTGTTTGAGTGAGCTCTGTTTCTCGTGACAAAAGAGCTTCCACATGGGCATGGGCCTCTTGTTTTTGCAGAGCCAGAGTCTCTTCCGCCGCATGGCATCGCGTCGTCAGGTCGGCCACCTGCGTTTCCAAAGTGGTGATCTTCAGCAGCAAAGATTCAATTTCTTCGGAAGAGTCCTGGAGTGGGTCAGGAAATTGAGCAATCGTTTTGGTATCTTGTTGTGTTGTTTGACTTGATTGCAACAGGCTTTCCAGTTGAGATTTGGCGGATTCAGTTTCCGCCAGCAGCGCCCTGAGAGATTGCATTTCCAATTTCATGGCTTCAAGATTGGAAGTTGCAGCAGAAGAAGAATGCTGGCTGGCGCTCAATTCCAGTCGAAGAGCTTCGAGTTCAACGTTGATGGCGTCAACGTCCCCATGGCCGCAGACTTTGCTCAAGCTCTCTGCAAGTTTGATCTCGGTTGATGCGATTTGTTCCTCGAGACTGCCAATGCGCATTTTGAGGGTTTCTGACATTTGATTGGATTCAATCTGATTTGCGTCGTGAACTTGTGTTTGACTGGCGAGGGAGGCTCGTAGTTGGGAAGCTTCGGCAGAAAGTGCTTCGTAATCATTGTGATTGCATTCGCGCGCAAGAGACTGCGCAAGCTGATCTTTAGTTGACAGTATTAGTGCATCCAGTTCAGATAAACGAGATTGTAGAGCTTCGTAATCGGAATGATCACATTTCGCACTGGTGACGGCCGTTTGTTTTGATTCCAGATCGATTTTAGCTTCGAGTTCTGAGCAGCGCGCTTCCAGAGTTGCAGAATGATGTTTTATGGCTTCATAATCCTGCAGGGATATCATCTGAAGTAAGGCCGCGCTGTGACTTTGTCTCATCGACTCTAGTTCTGAAGACGGTGTTATCACACTAAATGATGATCAAGTTCCGACTGGATATCATAAAAATGTATCTACCTGAGTTCAATGCTGAGATAGATTCTTGGACTGAGGACAGTTTGCTCTGATGATCAATTGCAGATTGCCTCATATCATCCTCTTTTGCGGCCAAAGCCTGTTCCGCTTGGACAAGCTCCGCCTCCATAGAAACCAGGCGACTTTGCAAAGTCGCATAATCTGAATGCGTGCATTTTTCTGCGAGTGCTGATGCAAGGCTCTGATCCAATTGCGCAACTTCCACTTCGAGTTCGATGATGCGTGCTTTCATCGCGTCGTAGTCGTCATGGACGCATTTGTCGTTCACAAGAAGGTCTTTCGCAGACACAAGTTCTGGTCAGAAAGAATAAGAAAATGCAAACATTCTATGTATGGTTAGGAGTCGCGATCTCACCGGCTGAAGCAACCGACAGCTTCGCTTGCGCAGCTGAAAGATCAGATTCGAGTTCGCTAATTCGTCTTTTCGTGTCGGTGTCAGTATCGTTCGCATCCTTTTCATTTGACGGGGCGGCCAACGCATCCCTTGCAGCAATCAGAAGCAATTCCAAGTCAGCAATTCGGTGCTTACGTCCCTCAACTTCCTCGTCAGTGGATTGAATCGCTGTTGAACTTTGCGATTGTGCCGCTTTTCTCAACAACTCCGCATCTTCACGCGCATCGACTAAATTCGCCTCCAGTTCCGATATTTTTAACTTAAATTCATTCGATTCTTGCACGCTTTTGGCGGATACATCTTCGAGCGATGTTCGCAGCAACTCCTGAGTGCTTTTCAACTGATTCTCCAACTTGGCACAACGTTCTCGAGTTGCCGACAACTCTTCAATTTTGATCTGCAGTTGCGTATTGATATCTGACCCAACATGGTCCTGATCGCCCGTATTTGCGGTCCGAGTAGTTGCTTCCAGTTGGCCTTCCAAATCAACAATCCGTGTCTCCAAGATTCGGATTTCAATGCGCGCTGATTCGGATTTTTCGAGCTGGGCATTCAAGTCCAGAATTTGGGTTTCCAGCGTGCTGACAAGCTCGGCTGATGACGAATTTTGAAGCAGTTCGCTTTCTCGTGCTTTTTCCAACTCTTTTTCGAACTCAGCACAAGCAGCCTTTGCAGATGAAACTTCGTCCTGAAGCAAAAGGATTTGACTTTCCAAAGACTTCCTTTTAGCAGTTTCTGCCGAAAGGCTTTCAGAAACTGACGCCAATTCCACTTTGACACCATCAGTATCCTCATGCGCTTTAGATACTGCCGCCGCGCCAAGATTTTCAGCATCCGCCAACGTTTTCTTTATGGTGGAGAGCTGCTGGTCCAAGAACTCGACAGCATTTGCATGAGATGATGACACAGCAGTTATCGCAGCTTCCGCAGCTTTCAACCGGCCTTCGCTTACTTTCAGTTCCGCAAGATCCGTATCCGATGTTGTCAAGGCCAGCTCAAGATCAGCTACCCGCGATAACAGAGACTGAACTCGATCGTCGGTTGCGTGGTTCAGAGCTTCCTGCGCAGTTTTAACATCGTTTTCGAGTAACGCTATCTGCGCTTGCAGTGACTCCGTATGAGCTTGGACGTGTGATGTGTTTGCAATTTTGGCCTGGAGCACGTTGACCTGAGCTTTTAGCTCATCGCACTGACTCGCAGTTTCGGCGATGGCTCTTGCTGATTCGAGATCCCCAGTACGCAAGGCACTCTCAGAAGCCTCCAATTTCTGTCTCAGGGTCGCGGCCTCATCCACAGAAGAACTCAATGCAGTTTGTACACTTTGTAATTCCACCTGCAAAGCAGACAGTTTACCCTCCAAATCCGCGGACTCCTTGTCAACAGGCTTGGCGCTTTCCAACTGAGACACTAATTCCTCCATCTTGACCTTTTGATGCTCTATCTCTTTTGACTTGGCTTCACTCTCAGCCTTGAATTTTCGAATGACTGCGTACGCTTTGTCCATTTTCGCTTGCGTTTCCTTGAGCGCAGTTTTGGTTGTTTCGAGTTGATTCTGCAAGTCCGCGGAAGCCGACGCTTCAACATCCGATGCCTGAACCAAAGCATTTTCCGTCACCGTCTTCTCAGCCTTCAAAGAAGCGACATCGTCCAATGCAGCACCCAGTTTAGTTTGAGTTGCTTCCAGTTCCATTTCCAATCCCTGAATCTTTAACTTGGCTTGCTCCAGTTCAGCAAAAATCTCCCGCCGGCTCACTTCACTCTCTCCCAAACTCTTGACCGCAGCATCATTCGCCGCCTTCAAATTCGATAAAGAAAGTTCAAGACTTTCCAATTTCGTCTCCAATTCCTCTCTTTGAGCCTCAAGACCGTCCCGCTCCTGTTGTAGCCCCAAAACTTTCTCAATCTCCAACTTTTTCAAACGCTTCATATTTTCAAGATCTGATTCAAGCGTCTTTACAGTCATATCATGCACAGCCGCCATACTGTCCAGATTCACTTGATGCACTCCATCGATTGCGCCCAACTTTTCTTCGACAGAGTTTTTTTCGTCCTGAACACGCTTCACATCTTTTTCGAGCTGAGTAATTCGCGCTTCGCAGGCTTCCACTTTTTTCATAGACTCCGCGTGGCGCGCTTCCACATCTTTCAGCTCTTCCTGTTTTTCCAAAAGCGCCGCTTCAAGGTCGCTCACTTCCGCCGTCGCAGGAAGCATCAACGCAGACGACGCATTCGCAGAAGATGTCGAAACACGGGGCGCAGCAGCTGAAGACGAAGTAGAACTGCTCGAAAATGTGTCAGTAATTGCACCAACACCCGATACGCTGGATTCGTAATAATGAGGGACACTGTTGACGCGTCTTCGAATTGCAGCTCGTTCTCCACCTGTCCGCAGCTTTTTGTTGGTTTCCGAAAGCTCAAACACCTCGTTTCGCAGCATTTCGATGGTTGTTTCCAAATCTTTTACTCGTGTTTTGTATTCTTCGAGGAGACGCGCCGTGTTGGTTGACGTTTGAATTGTGCCAGGACGTGAACCGTGTGCGATAAATGCAGAGCTTGAATGGCTGGGAGGTCCAAATAGAAGGTCTTCGCTCGTTCGAGATGGATGGAAAAGTGGGTCGTCGCTCGATTCCTGCGTCGGAGATGCCGTACCAAGATCAACAAGGACCAACGGGCTGGAATTCGCATCACTTTTCGCGCTATTGGGAATCCCCACAATCAACTCATCCACACTGCTACGTCGGTTCGATTGATGCGTAATTGGCAACGCTGAAGGATTGGATGTGTGCGAAATCTCCGCAGCATCTTGAAGCTCTTTAATCCGAGAAACAGCCACATCACGTTGCTCTGTCACCTTTTTCAATGCATTCGCAAGGTCACGCAGTTTTAGTTTCATCTGAAGAGTGCTGACTGCACTGGCTGATTTTTCAGTTGACTCTTGCGGCGATACAGGCGATGCCATGTCCGAATTCGCTGCATTTGAGACTGCAGATATGGCAGTGGGTGTGGTAATGGCTGGAGGATTTGATTTCACGGTTGGAAGAAGTGTTTGAAAGTTGAAGAAGGATGGTGCTGCAGGTGGTGTTGGATGAGATGGTGAGTTGGTAACAGATGCAGTATTGACTGTCGGTTTAGATGCATCCATTGACCCATTTCTCTGAGGAGAAGATGCAGATGAGGCTTGAGATTTCAAGAGTTTGATTTGCTGCAGCCACCATTACCGTCAGATCATGTGCTCATTAAAACAAACAAAAAAATACACGCAAAACGCACCTCCTCTTGATCAGAAACTTTAGCCTGCAGTTCGAAGACTTTTTTGCCTTGAATTTCTAACTCCTTCACTCGATCTTTAAGCAGAGCCACCTCCTGCAAGTCAAAAAGTAACGCGTAAGTGGTACTGAGTTTTAAAGAAAGACTCTTCAAATGAACGCGGCGTTATTCACCTTGACTTTCAATTGCGAGTCATTTAAAAAGCTCTCCATGCGATTCAGAGCAGCCTCGTCATCGACCGGAATTCCCTCCTTCAAGGGCGTGAATCTTTCAAGCACTCGATTCACACGCGCTGTATGCCTTGACAACTGCTTATGGCGTGCTTCGAGTTCTACGTTGAAAAGAAAATACAGAATGATGGGTCAACATGATTTGCAATGATTATCAAAAAGCCGGCATGAAGAAATAACCTTTAAACATGGATTGCAGTCTCTCCAAGCGGTCGAGTTTGGAAGCGACATCATCAAGCGAAAGGTCGATGGAGCCAGTTTCAAGCGGAATATGGAGCATTTTGGAATTACTTGAAATTGGCATGCCCACTGGTGACAGGTCGAGCAAGTTTGCTGATGCATGCTGTTGCGAATGAGCGCTTTCAGAATCGGTGCTTGCGCGAAGAGAGTCGCGTAAAACCGAGAGCGAGTTATTGTGTTTTGGGGTTTGCGAGAATGAGAATGACTCGGACGGTGCATCAAAAAGGCTTGCAGAATTGTGCGACTGAGAGGATAATCCCGAAGACAGAGTGCCGAATGAGGTGAATGGGAGGGAAGAGAGAGGTGTGTTGCTGCTGGACGGTGCCGGGATAATGCTCTGCGCAGGTTGTGGGAATGAGGCCGCATTATGCAACCAGTCATCCATCTGTAAGTCCATGAGGTTGTTGGATGTAGCTGGAGTCATTGTATTCAAGGGATTGATGGCGTCCATAAGGTCCACTGCAGTCAATGGGTCGACAAGGGGTTCGACTGTCTCTTCCTCCTCTATAAACTCAAACAATGGATGCGCATTGTCTGCTGCATTCGTGGGGCTCTCTGCTGGGGCGGACGCCTTCTTCTTCTTCTTGCCCGCCATCGTTGGAGCGTATTTTATGGAGCGGATTTGTAAATAAACTGGGACACTGCAAAGTAAAATTTACGGCCGATCAAAGAAATACTCGCACCCATTCCATGAGCAATCCGCAAGTGGGCGACCATGTCGAAGTGCTCAACGCTGGAGCGATTGCTGTAGGCACTGTTGCCTATGTCGGCGAAACCGAGTTCGCGGCAGGTGTCTGGGTAGGTATTGTGCTCCACGCGGGAGTCGGTGGGAAGAACGACGGATCAGTGCAAGGTATGAGAGACCCACCGTATCTTATCTTCTCTCGCCAGTCTTGTGTTCTTGCTGCTCTATTCTTCTTCTTGGACATCGCTTCTCGCTTCTCTCGTTTGACGCCTTATTGACACCAACCCCTTCACAACCCACCTCTCGCCAGGCGTGCGCTACTTCGAATGCGAGCAAGGTGCAGGCGTATTCATGCGCGTGTCCCAGATCCGGAGCGTCGTTTCTTCGCCGGTGCGTGTGCAAATTACTCCACATGTCCCATTTACTGACACTTGACCAACCCAGCCAACCACGCAAGCAAAGAGCCCAACTGGATCAACAAGTTCCAAAACAACTGCGAATTCGACAACGAAATCATCGAAGCCACCGTTGGCATCCTCTATTTCTTCATCCTCGTCACTTAAGACCACATCTCCAAATGCCACGGCAACCCCGTCTCAATCTGTCAAATCATCTTCGAGTTCGTCCGTCAAAACTCCGGCAACTCGCCCTTCAAATTCAACCGCACCTGCTTCTTCAACTGTCAAAAAGTCAGCAGCAGCGTCATCAACAACAGCCCCAAAGTCTGCCGCGAAAACATCCCTCTCCTCCTCCTCCACGCCCATCACGTCTCCTCAGATCAAAACAAACAAAGCAATGCCTTCCGCTACACCAACTGCGAAGCCATCCACCAATAGTGCATCCGTGAAACCGAAACCGGTCACCTCAACACCCTCCACGAATTCATCCATTGCAGCCAAAAAGCCTACTGGACGACCAACACCCAGCCCAAGCAACGATAACGCGAGTCTTCAGACCCCCTCATTGAACAATAACAATCCCAGTGAGGAAAGCAGTATCGCGAGCAGTATCGGCAGTAGTCATGCTGGAAACGTGGCAGATTTATCGTTTCATGCCGTTTCTTCCTCGGGCATTCCAATTGATTCTATGCGGGCAGAGAGTAGAAGTGCGTCAAGGCTAGCGTTAGAGGTGACTCACCTTTCACTATTTTTGCATCTGTTTCTTGATTTGGTGGCTCACCTTGAGTCAAATGAATCGCCTCCTCATCTGTAATAATGCATGATACGCGTGCCGCCCTTTTGACAAAAATCATTACTCTTGTTTATCAGGTATCGCGCGAACAAGAAATCGAATCGTTACGAAATCAACTGAGCACTTCCGAAGCCGCCGTTGAGTCTCTTCAGGCGGACTTGGACAGTCTCGAAGCAATGCGCGAATCAATGGAACTGATGTCCTCCGAACGCGAACAACAGGTGGCTGAGTTGACTGCAAGTTTGAACGCAATCCAAGATGAGCGTGATGCCCTGGCTGCGCAAGTTCGTGCTGCAGATGAAGCAAAAAGTATCGTGAATGGCGTTGTAAGTACTTGTTCTTTTTGCTTCAGGCAATTTGGACTCTGATTTTTATCTTTGATGGTGAAAAAACTACTTCTCATCGACATCTTTGCTCTATAGGCATCTTTAACGGAAGAAGTTGAGGGTTTACGCGCGAAATTGGCATCTTATGAAGAAGGCCAACCAGTGATTGTTACCCGGGATGATGAGAGAGTGGTACATGATCGTTTACCACCCCTTCATCAGTGAAAAGGCGGTTGTAACTAACCTCGAATTGTTTCAAGATTGAATTAACGAACGAGATTGCGGATCTACGTGTCGAGCTTCTCCAGGCTGGAACCAAGTTGGCTTCCGTGGTGGCATCAAACGGCCAGGAGGGGCTTGACATTGCGATGGTATTTGTTTATTCCAGCAAAGTCGTTTTGTTTGACACTCCGCATTTGCTTCATTTGCAGGAATCCCTCGAAGAAGAAAATAAAGATCTGCGCCGAAAATTGGAAGAATCCAACGCTATGCTGGCAGCAGCTGCCATTGGCAACGCAGCTTCATCAACGGACGATAAAGATGCGCTGATAGTGAGTTTTCCCCATTTGTCTTGCGTGGTGTCCCAAAAACACAATTTGTTGAACCCTTAAAATCAAATGTCAGGCGGACTTAACAAATCAATTGAATACCCTTCAAAGTCAAGGCAATGCAGAAAAAAGCTTGGACGAAAGCGATGACTCGATGGTGGTACGTACACTGCAAAATCGTTGACAGTCTCTTGTTGACCCAAAAAAACAGGCCGATCTGAAAAAGCAAATAAACGATTTGACAATCCGCCTCAAAGTCACCGAAGAAGCCAATTCCGCGCATGTTTCCGAAAACGAAAAACTGCGCAGAGGCAGTGTCGATGATCTTACGGTTGAGTTTTTTCAATCTTTCCTTTTGCTGCTATCTTTTTTTTTTTCAACTGCTGATATGCCTTGAACTCACTGCCTTCAGATCCAAGTCTCTGAAAAGATTTCCCTGACGGCTGAAAATGCGAATCTGGCTATGCGCCTGAAAGAAGCTGCTGAAGCGCAAAAAGAAGCAGATGAAAGGATCGTACGTATCACTTGCACTGCGTTTTCTTTTGATGTGCATAGCCCGTACTAATCCACAATCATCAGGCCACCTTGAATTCGCAAGTGTCCAAGTTGCAATCCCAGCTTTCGAAAAGTGAAGAAGCTATGCTAGCGATGGAAATTGAATTGGAAAGAGAGCATGAAGAGAAGCTGGTTTGTGCTATCGTCATGTTCACAATATCCGTGGCTAACGAAAAAGTAAACAGACTGCCGCCCAAAATCGAATTGAAGAACTTCAGGTGGAACTGTCTGAGGCAAAGAAACCAAAAGTTATCAGTGCAGACGTGACTGTTGTGAGTTTTATATTCATGCAACAAAGATTCGTTTGTCCTTGCATCTAAAAACTCCATGATACCAACAGGAATCTCTCGCCAATGAAATGGAAGACCTCCGATTCAAACTAAAAGTCGCAGAAAGCAAACGCTCCCACGATCGCGATTTCTCAAAAGACATTGACAAGCTTACCCTGGAACTCCAAAGCGCCAATGTCCAACGCACAAGTATGGCAAACAAAATGACTGCGCTTCAAAACGAGCTCAAGTCAGCATTGGGCGATAAAGACATGCTTGAAGAACAGCTTGTGGACGCGAATGATGCTCTCGAAATGGCCACACTGGATGCAGAGTTTGCAGCTGAACGGGCGGATTCGTTGGAAGCAGAGTTGCAGCAGTTGAAAGATCAATTGGAAGAGTTGAATATGGACTTGGACTTTGTTGTTTCAAAGAGACGTGAGTTTTTTTCAAGCTTTCTCCGTAACTGGCTGTTCACACACGTTTTCCCGGAATTATAATGTCACAGCCGAAATCGAACTTAGCCCGGAACAGTTTGAGAATGTCGTCACCGAAATCACTTTACTTGAAAACCAAAATGACCGCCTCAAAGATGCCCTTGTTCAGTTCAGAGACTTTTCTGCAATGCGCGAAAAGGAGTTGTCTGACCAAGTTGACATTTTGAAGCGAGAGATGGATCAGGTTTTGGAGCAGCAAGGTACATACTATTTCGTTCAACAGTTTGCATTGGCACCTAGCAGTTGACACTCTCTCCCCCACATAGAAAACGACTCTCTCATCTATCTGAAGCTCATTGAAGCGGAATCCCAAATTGAAGATATGCGAGAGTCATTGGACTCCAGGAAGGATGCCGCGGCTCTGATTGAATTTTTATCGGGCAAAAACCTGGAACTTGGAGCGGTACGGATACATATTCTTGTTGAATTCTCCCGAAATCTCATTACTTCCTCAACAGAAAATCGATGAATTGAATGATGCCGTTGAAGACATGGAAATCTTGGTGCAGCTTACTGATGAGCTTGAAGAAAACCACGTCATGCTTGAAAAGGATTTAATCGATGAAATCGGTAAGAATATCCCCAATCCTCAGTGACATTTAGGAGCTGAATTGATTTCCGTGTTGCTGGTAGACATCAAGGACGGTATGATGAACACGCTTCGATTCAAGATGGATGGACAACAAGAAACGATTGCTGACTACGAGCGCACCATCCATCAGTTCCGTGAGTTGGTGAAACAACTTCAAGAGTAAGTTAACTATTCTTTCTCAACTTGAGTTTGTGCAGCCAGACTGATGTTCATGAACTTCATCATTTTTGCAGAGACTTGACTTCAAGTCGCTTATCTGGATACATGGGTATGGGGTCCGAAGGTCTTGCTTTGCCCACCACAAATGTGAGCAGAGACTTGGCTGCAAGTGCGGATCTGATGGAAGCCACGGGAGGAAAGGCGCAATATAAAGGAATAGACATTGAGCTGAGAAAGCTTGAAGCCGATCAGGCAAATGAGCACCTGGATATCCTGAAGGTGAAATGATATTCACTCAGTGCGCCTGTCTTCGACCCGCCTTAAATGATCTTTCCTCACACGCTGCAGATTTATCTTCCTGAGACTTTCTTCAAGACGGAGCATGTACCTGTGCTAAGCTTGCTCTTGTTGAGACGTATCGTTTTCAAATCAAATATGGTCAAAATGTTCATGGAGGACAACAAGCTTGTGGAGAAGGACCCAGAAAACACTGCATTTATTGCTGAGGTGACAACTGAATCGCGGATGGTATAGAATGCGTTGTCTGACATGGCTGTCCTTTAGATGCGCCACAAGCTCTTCTGGATCATGGGTCTTGCACGTCGTCTGGTTTCGTTCTTGGAAGGCTGCTCTGAAGAAGTCTTTTTGCGATTCAGCAGCTCGTACACTGAATTGATTGGAACGGAACGAAAGTAAGAAGTATCAATCTCTTAAAAGAATTCGAATTAACTTGTTTGGTCTTTAGAATTGACGTCATCATCGACCTACTTAAAATTGAGGGCGTTGTCGGAGTCAGAGATGTGTTGGTCGAAATGCAAAAGTACGGATGCTGTTTTTTTGCTCTTTTATTCGTATGCTGACTCGTTTTTGTTGACTATCAGATGTATCAGCCATCTGGAGTCTCTCGCAGACACTTTCCTGGCTGCGCATTCCACGGACATTGACTTGCAGCGCCAATCTCTCTTTTACATTGAAATCGTTGATTCGATCGGTGAACGATTCGATGCAGAAATTCATCGTCTCGAGAGCCTGTTTATCGCTCCAGAGACAGTCACAGGTCTGCTCTTTTTGGAAGATTTGATTGGGTCTGTACTCACAGTTTTATTTCCACAGATGCGGCTCTTCTTAAAAACATTGAAGAGTCCAAAGCCGAGTTTTTGAAGACGGTTCCAAGTATTTCTCAAAGCACGCAATCGCTGCGCTCTATGACAAGGTTCCCGCGATTGCTAATGCGCACTGAATCACACCATGTTAATTTTTGTACTTTTTTGACAGAAAAATCCGGCGTTTCATCAACGACATTGTGGACGATGACAACACCGTCAGCGACGAAATCGTAACACTCTTAGGCCAAGTGCACAAGAACGCAACCAGCTGCATTGACTATTTGTCTGTCGTATCAGGCCACGTGGGTTCCTATGTACGCGAGCAGTTTGACGATAACCAACCCTTATCGGTCCCTCTCATGGTTCAACTTGCTTCCAATGCAAGCGAAGCATTGCTAAAGACGCCTGAAGATTTGATGGGAGTTTCTCTGGCTATGCTTTTGGCGAGAACGAATTCTGAAATTATGGAAGTTCTTGAAGGATTGGAAGATCCCATGAACATTGATATATGTAAGAAGTTTTGTTCTTGTTATATTTTGATTTACTGATTCTCGCATCCTCTATTCAATTAGTGGGAGAGAAACAGCCGGCTCCATGGCTTGCTCGAGCAACCAAAATCAAAGAAGATTACGTTCTAAACACGGACAACACAAACCAAATCGAATCCCTCAAAATTGATATCCGCGATCTCATTGTCGATCTGAATGAAAAGAAGCAGATGCAAGTGGAATATAGCATCAAAGTGGACTTGCTGGAAAAGAAGTCGGAGTCTTCTCGTGCGCAGGTAATGCACAAAAAAAAAAAAAAAAATGATGCTTTGGATACTAGGTGTTCTGTCCTGACACACACTTTTCCCCAAACAAAATAACAGAACGCAAAGATTGCAAACTTGGAGTCACGCGTCCAAAAGCTGATGGAGAATGAACGCGCATACACTGAAACGGTTGATATTCTGCAAAAAGAAAAGGTTGAACTAGAACGCGACAATGAAGCGTACAAACAAAACGCGTTGCGATATGAAAAAATGAGTACGTGTGCATTTTTTGGGGATTTATGCCTATCATTGGTCATTTTGATAAACTCTGATGCACTTTTTCTTGTATATAGCCTCCCCACCAACGAATCGCCGCATTGGTGCAGGAGCCGTGACTGGTTTCAAGAGAGGAGATTCAATGAATGCATCAGTTTCTGGAAACGGTGTTCCCGCGGAGGGTGGTGTGGTGATTGACGGTGATGTTGCTGCTCAAGTAAGTCCTCCGTGACTCGTTCTTATACATCACTGGTATTTTTAACAAGTTTTTCTCTCTCACACAGTTTGAGTCTCTAAAATCGGCGCTAAGATTTTTGCGGGCCGAAAATACCAAGCTAAAGGCCAACATTGTGTCCAAAGCTTCAGTTTCATTATTCCGTGCAAGCGACCCGTTAATGCGGCGTGGAATTTCAAACCAAAAAGCGTCAGCAAACTCTTCGTCGACATCGTCCAGTGGACCGCGACTGACGGACGTGGCTGCGTCTGTTGTTGCCGGTCTCACGCGCGACTCCAAAAACTTGATTCGAGATATCCATAAAGTGAGCGCAACCCCGTCGGTGGTGGACATTTCAACTAGAATATCGGAGCCAGGGAAATGGGTCAGCATTCAAAAGGACCCGCTGTTTCAACATCAGCGGCGGGTTGAAGCTGTGGAGCGACTTGTGCAGCGCGGTGAAGATCTTCAAGAGGCCATCAAGAAGGCGTCTAACCAAATTGAGGAGAATACTGGAAAGGTATTGAAAAAAAAAAAAAAGCGTGTCAGTTCTTGGTTCCCAAAGTATAACTGATTTTCGATATGATGTTATTCACACACACGTAGGCTCTGTTGACAAAGTCTACCGCGGCACCCATCTTGTTGGGACGTGTGTCTGTGCCGAAAGCGTTTTCGGACGCATCGTCCAAAGGATACATCCAGGGTGACAAGTGCAGTCTGTTGCTGAGCTCACGGAAGCAGTGGGAGAATCTCCACATGATGTTTTCCAGCTGAGAACTGAAAGAGACGGTATTTAAAAAAAAAAAAAATCAAGAAATAAACGATGGCTCTTTTTCAAACACAGTAAATAGAAGAAAGAAGAAGAAGACAGAAGAAGAGAAAAAAAATGAGAAAAAAGAGAGAAATTTGTTCAATATTTTATCGTAATTTGCAAATGACTTTTTAACCCAATTTGTTGGTCAGTGCCTTCCAAATTGCGAAACGGAATTAACTCATTTTGGGGTCGGGCACCAACACAACACAACGAACCCGCATTCGCTTGAACACAACAATACATCCATTCAGCATCAGCAGCAATGTCTCAGCGAGGCTACGACAGCAGGGACAGGAACGACAGAGGACCCAACACCGGCAGCAGCAGAGGCACCTCCCGCGGCGGCGATCGTGACACTGAACGAGGGGAGCCAAGATATCCTCCTGCCAGTGCTGCAAGTGGCAGAAGCGGGGGCAGCAGCGCCGGTGGGCGAGGAGGACCGCCCGAAAGGGGTCAGCCCCGTGGCAATGGCGGATATGGCGACAGAGACAGGGAAAGAGACCGTGAAAGAGGAGGTGGTGGTGGTCGTGGTGCAACAAGGGAACGAGAGCAGCGTGGCGAGCCAGGAATGACTTCAAACACGGGCCGTGACAGGCTCGCTGAGATGCGGACTGGTGCCGGGTCTTCTGCGAGCAGTTACGATAATGCCGGCAACTACAACAGCAGGGATCGGCTGCAGCGGTCTCCGTCGGCAAACTCCACCGGAAACAGGGGTGGTGCTGCACGTGGACCTCCTAATGGTGGTGGCGGGAGTGGTGCCTTCTACGACCAAATTGAACGGATTCAAACAGAACTGGACCGCATTGCTAAGCGGGAACTTCCGGATCTGATCCAGCTTCAGCAACGCATCATCTCAAATACACAGCCGGGAGAAGTCCAGCGTCTGACGAACCAAATGAACCAAATTCAAGACGGAATTAGCGCTCAACTACAACTGGTAACAAACTTTCCCTGCACTTCATACCGCATGTTTGCTGACATGGGATACCTGTTAGCAACGTAAAACAGTGCGCACTCTCTCGACAGAGGCGGCAAACATGCCAGCCGGCGCCGAGTCACATTCCCGGAAAGGACAAGTCGGAACAGTTGCGAAAAAGATTATGAACGTTGCCGACGAATTCCAATCTGCCCAGCGCTCATTCAAAAACAAATACAAGCAGCGCATGGAGCGAGAAATCAGAATTGGTAAACTGACCCTTATTGATTTGTTTAAGGGAATCCTCCTTCAAAAAACCAATTTCAACTAACACATCCAACGCAACTTGTTCCCCACTTGCCCGTGATCAGCGCGCCCGGATGCCACACCCCAAGAGATTGCCCGTGCTCTCGATTCCCAATCTGGCTCGGCGTTCTCACAACAGCTTCTCTCATCTCGCAATGAAAAGTCACGGCGGGCGCTCGAAGAAGTGCAAGACCGGCACACGGAGCTGCAAAAGATTGAGCGCTCTCTGACGGAGTTGTTTGATCTGTTTCAGGAGATGCAGGCGTTGATCGAGGTGGGACAGGCCCCAATTTACAAAAAACACATTATTAATCGATTAAACCCATCGCTGTTTATTAAACAAACAGACCCAGCAAGAAATGATCAACAACGTTGAAGCAAACGTGGAGAATGCCGTTGTTTACGTCGAAGAAGGTTCCAAAGAATTGACAAAGGCCGTGCAGTATCGCAAACAGACGCGCAAGAAGCAGTGGTGGATCCTGTATCTCATTCTTGCCATTGTTTTGATTGTTGGAATCGTTGTATACTTTCAAGTTATCAGGCCGCTGATGGCTGTCACCGGCGGAGGCGGCGGTGGTAGCAGTAACAGTGGGCCAAGCGCGCCTCCTGCAAGCGTACCTTCTGCAAGCGTGCCCGTTGTGTCGTCGTCATCGTCGTCTTCGTCATTGTCGTCAGTCCTCCCCGCGACTTTGTCGTCGACGGCTTCAACAAGAAGCCGATGAAAAAAAAAAATAACAAAGGGATGGACAAATGCCCTTCGAAATCATGCCTCCTTTTTTGCTCCTTTTTTCCTGTTTATTTTTCTCTTGAAAACTGGTTTTTGAAAAACTGAGAGTTTTGTCAACTCTTTCTCCCTTGTATCTTTTTTTTGTTTTGGATTTTCAAAGCTGATGATGAAATATATGCCGTGTGTTTGGATAAATCAGGCGAACAAGTGTCGATGAACAACCACCTAACATCGCGCACCCTCAAACCTTTACTCATACAACGGCAACCCTTCCGCCAGTGCCTTCATTCGCGCGCTTTTGTTTCTCAACTCTTCAATCGCTTCTTCAAACACGAGCTGTTCACCGACAGTTTCAAGCCGTAGTACCGTGACCAAATGCTGTCTTTCCAACCTTAAAAGCGCAAGACCGTTGATTTTTTGACCTGTTTTGTGTTTGCTTAAAACACAACGGAGGAAGCACAAATGAAGAAGAAAAAAAAAAGCAACTGGTTCTATCTCAACTGATGATTAAACTACGAAGCTCCGCGTTCCCAAATTTCTGAATTATCCAATGCGCCGTTTCTTCTTGACTCCATTCTTTCGGGTCTTCCGGAAGCGGTCTCGACGGTTGCAAAAGCCCATGCTCATTCAACACAGCCGCTGCTGTTGTTGCCGGTAATACTACCGCGCCTTGTTCATTGTCTAAGTTTCCTTTCCTTGCATCCTGTTCCATCTTTTGCGCTTCCACCATGCGAATCAAATCATACGAATCCACCGGCGGTTGCAGTTGATTTCCAAAAGCTGTGTATACTTCATCTAACGTGGATGCTGCTTTGGGAATCTTGGTATATTCATTGTCCGGAAACAAGGTTAGAGACGGTTGCGTGCTGATGAGTAAGTGATTGTCACTTCCACCGTTGCCCGCTCCTGACCCGCTGGTTTGAATCAAGAATGCTTTGATCAGCAAAAAGTAACACGCGCAACGTATAACTTCAAAAATTCAACAAACACTGGTTGCATTTGCTCAGGCGGAATACTCTTGTCACGGCTTTTTGCCATCACGCTTCTTCGATACCATACAACCGCGAGTCCAAGAAGCACAATAACCGCAATAATCACGCCAATCATCATGGGAATGTTAGGTCCATTATTTGCATCTGGAATTTTGGTACCCTCGGTCCCCGTTGAGTTGGTCGGGTTTTGAGTCGTTGAAAATGTGGCTGTTGGACGACTTTTGCAATACTGGTTGAACAAAAAAAAAAAAAAAAACAGAAAAAGCAAGAAAACCCAAAAAAAGAGAAAAAAAAAAAAAAAAAAAACCAAGTAAGCAAGCATGGAATGCCAAAAAAGCGAGAACCAAAATCTTTTCTCCCTACCGTAACAAGTTCATCTAGACCCAAAGGTCCTGAAAGCTGGTTTGCTTCAAAATCACTTGCGTGCGCCGTTAGTAAAGTAACCGAGGACGCCAAGTCAAACATTCTCACAAGTTTTGCGCCTTGAGTCTGGAAAGCTCGCAGGGAATCAATCCAGACAGTTCATTGTTATCCAGCCATCTGGAGAAAACCTCGTTTTTCAATATGAAAACTTTCGAAAAAAAAAATCAGATCCGCATACAAATCTGTCAAAGCGGTGAGACGACCCAACTCTGTTGGTACACTTCCAACCAACTGATTACGCGCAAGCGATCTATCACAAAAAAAAAAAGAAAACCTCGCTGGTTATTTGGGAGAAAAAAAATGAAATATAAAAGCAACGAATAAAAAATCAGAAAGATGACCAACAGATATGTCAAGCTTGCGAGTTGGCCAAGCTCAGTTGGAATGGTTCCAGTGAAAGCATTCGAAACAAGATCCCTTGAGACAGGACAGGGAACCGCAATGTGTGAATTGGGTTGGATATTGGGGAAGAAGTAAAACATGAACAAAAGGGACACAAACATTTGCGTCAAACTGACAAGACGGCCCAACTCCGTCGGAATGACTCCATTCAACTGATTGATACCAAGGGACCTGCAAATCCATTTTAAAAATTAATCGGAACCCATCAAATATTTCGCGTGATTTTTAACACCAACAAGTATTGCAGGTTGACAAGTCGGCCAAGTTCGGTTGGAATATTCCCTGTCAGTTTGTTGGCGTACAGGTCCCTGGGAACCAACCACGTAGGAACGAGTAACTTGAGCAAGCAAGGCATCAAAGAAAAAAAAAAGAGGTTACCAACAATCGGGTCAAGCTGGTGAGTTGGCCGAGTTGAATCGGAATGATCCCCGTCAAAGTGTTATTGTACACATTGCTAGTTTATGTTACAGCGCGTCAGCAACTACGCGCTGAAGAAGGAATAAAAAAAAAACACACATTGACGCCAAACTGGAAAGACGGCCAAGTTCAGTCGGGATAATTCCAGAAATTTGATTGGTTCCACCGAGCGACCTTGGAACACACTTGTAATAAGCTCGTTTTGCATATGAAATCCTTTTCTTTCAAAGAAGACATACAACGATTGCAGACGTGGTAGACGGCCCAGCTCTGTAGGAATAATTCCAGACAGCTGATTATCGTACAGTTCGCTTTCAACGCAGAAATGAAAATGTTTCAGACAAGACCTGGACAAAAAAACAGATATTCTTCGTTACATTTTGGTTAAACTGGCAAGTTGGCCGAGCTCCGACGGAATTGCACCCGTCAGTTTATTGTCGTTCAAGTCCCTGGCAAGAAGACGGGAAAGTGAGTGAGAAAATTCACGAGCACGAAGGGAGTCAATTCCCACAGATTCCGCACATGTATGTTAGACTCGACAGCCGCCCAAACTCTGTTGGAATCGTTCCAGTGATATCGTTGCTGGCAAGATCCCTAGCGCGCGCGAGCGCAATGTTTTACTGACATGGAATGCGTTTCGAAACGAGAGATGAAGAACGAACAAGTAGGCCAAACTACTGAGCCGGGCAAACTCGGTTGGGATGCGTCCATTCAGTCCCTTCGAGCGGCAGTCCCTTTCAGAAAGTGTGATTGTAAGTTCAAGAGTTGATCCCCACACAGATGCCGCCCCGTGTCTCACAGACGTACGATGCCGCCACTGGCGCTGCAGCTAACGATGGTTGCGTTGCTGCAGCAGTTGCGTCCGAAGGCCCTGGGCTGCCAGCTAGCGAGAATGTCGCACTCAAGTCCGGCGCTCATTCTTTTTTTTTGAGTATATAAACACACGTGGTTCCTAGCACTGATCCAAGAATGGAGGGAAGTCTGATGAAAGTCTCCGTCACTTGAGGAAAGCAGCGGTGCAAAACACTTGAAGAAGGAGATTGCAAATCCAACTTATGCAACTGTCCAAGCACACATAAATTGTCAGTCAACAGACGCTACTTAGAGGTGCATCCAGCGCGTTTATTCTCATTCACTTGAACAGCTACTTAATACTTGCGCGAAATAAAAAAGGGGGGAGTGGTTGTCAAATGATTTCGGGATTTCAGCAAAACAACAGTCAGTAATACGGCAAGAAAGTTACACCCAATAAGCCAGCCTCAATCAGAATCAGAATCATCTGGCTTGAGCGCTGCGAGAATTTGGTTTCTAATGTTGGTCTACGGCTTCGAATTCGCAGGAAGCCTTGCCTTTTCAAGAATGGCAATATGGCATCCTGCCCACCGCCCTTCTTGTAGCACTCCAGGTCTCCACCTCCAAACACTTCATCAGAATAAAACAAGCAGCTGTGTAGCGCTTTCATGACACCACCCTTGTACCTTGCAAACAAGTCAAAACACGGCTTGTTTACAAACACTTTCGGACTCGTAAGTGTCCAGGTTCGCAATAACATGTTTCGTTTCCTTGCCGCGAGAAAACAACGAAGTCAGCTCGTCAATATGGTCAAATAACTTCAAGTGGTCCAGATACTTGCACGTTTTCCCACGCATACTTGCTGAACTTGATGCCCACTTTGCACTGCTCCATCTCAGCCAGCTCTTGCTCAGTCACGAAGGGCGCGATTTCATCGCATTCATCGCCAATGAGCCCAATTGGGTCTCCACTCCAAGACCCAATCAACGGGTTCTTGGCCGGGTTGTCTGGGAATGTTTGAAGGAGTGCGACGGCGAGCATAGGCCTCTTGCCCAGGTTTTGCCACTCGAAAAGCGATCCAGCGTCATCAAGCTGTCGTCGTCTCTCAGCGCTGGAAATGCCTGCTTCTTGTCAATATTGATGAGGAGGAAGTATTAATACTGGCCCATTTTTTTGGTTTCGATTTCCGCTTGTTTCGCCCACCATAACAACTGCCCGCCCATCCCAAGTATCATCAAATGGGTCCCTCGGAGGAGTTGTATGTCCTTGTATGCATTGCCCGTTGCCGTTCCGCACACCGTAAACGCGGCAAAGGGGACCTATCTTGAGTTACAGCCGTATGTCCAGTAAATATTCCGTTGCTGTGAACAAGAATGGCCTTCCCTCAGGTGTATACAATATAATAAACAGTAAACCATTCATACCCATATGCAAACATGGCTGCGTTTACTGTTCTATCACCTTGTTAAAATATATAAATATGGTGTCGCCTTGTTCACTCACACACGTTAAAGGGAAAGCCACACTCCCTCCGCATGCAGGGACAGACATTTTCAAAGTCGATCATCAGAATCGAGAATCTCAAGACATTTGCCGTCACATACTTCGCGTCCACACTCGCGCTATACTCCTGTCGCTGTTGAAAAAAGATGGAAAAAGTTGCTATCACCGTCCAATAAATCATGAACAAGAATCGGTACAACTCTTCCTTTCCACCTCCTTATTGACCGACTACCTTGCTCGAAAAACCAACTCTGTGAGCGTTTGGTTGAGATAATAAAGTGCGAGTTGGGGCAAGGCAGGTTGTTGCATAACTTAAATTTATAGTTCCTCATTAAACCCTTTTCAAACATGTTCATCAAAACGAACAAGCAGCTTTCCCCTATTCACTGTTGTAAAAAAAAAGAAATTGCATGGCACTCAAGCAACATTGCGCCACAACCAGAAAACAAATGAAATCTTCCCAACAACCCAGAGAACAACTGCCACCCCCCCGGAGTTAAACTCCCATTCACTTCTTTGCGTTCAATACCATCTTGATGCCGCTTGCTTCCTCTACTTTGATGTTCATGGCAGACAGCAATTCTGATGGTGCTTCACCATCGAAAGACGCATAGCGGCCCAAGTTCGATTTTGCCTGCTGAGTCTTCGGGTCCAGGGAATCCAGGTACTCAGGCAGCAGACCACTTGCAGCCAGGATGAAGCCCAAAAAGGTAGGAATGGGCTTCAAGGGTTTCGTCTTGTATTCGGGATGGAATTGAACAGCAACAAAGTAAGGGTGATCTTTCACTGAAAGAAAGTGTTAGGCATCTGGAAAAAAAAGACACAGGGAAATGTCATCATGCTTACTGTCACGCTCTAGAATAATCATACGCTCCTCCTTTTCATCGCGGCCAATGAACTTCATACCACTCGCCTCCAATTGGTCCACGTACTTTGGGTTCACTTCATACCGATGACGGTGACGTTCATCGACGGAAGGTTTGCCTCCATACAGACGGCCTAACAAAGCAGGTTAGATTCACGATTGCAGTGACTAATTTTTATAGACTCACGAATAATAGATCCTTCTGAACCAGCGCCAAACAAAGTGTTCTTGCTGCCCAATCTCATGGTTCCACCAACATGCGTCTTGGAAATCTCTGGCATGAAAATCACAACATCGTGTTTGGTGTCCGCATCCAGTTCCGTGCTGTTCGCGCCTTCGAGACCAACAACGTTTCGGGCAAACTCAATAACGGCAATTTGGAATCCAAGGCAGATACCGAGGTATGGAATCTTGTTTTCACGGGCATGCTTAGCGGCAAGGATCATTCCTTCAGTTCCGCGCACTCCGAATCCACCGGGAATCAGGATTCCGCTGGGAATAATGATAGTGAGCACAATCACATCAGAACCACTCAATAACAATTACACACTTTGCACTGCAAACGCTCTTCCATGCGTCGTGGTACTTGAGCGCATCAGTGCTCTGCATTTCAGGCTCAAGGTCAGTGGCTTCAACCCACTATGTGAACAAAAACGGAAAAGTAAAGTCTTTAGCCTCTCCGCTGGGAAAAACACAAAATCAAGGAAGCTCACCTCCAACTTCAGCTTCCGGTTGCAGCTCAAGCTTGCGTGCTCCAAACTCTTGACAACAGAAATGTATGAATCGTGCAGGTATGTGTACTTTCCAACAAGCACAATCTTGACAACGTCGTGAAGGCGCTCGAGTCTTTGGCACAGTTGCTTCCACTTGCTAAACAAGCTTACGCTTGCTTGCGTCTCCCTAGGAGCCAAGTTGAGTCGCTTGGAAATCGTGGTCAACAGTTGCTGCTCGTGCAAAAGCAATGGGACATGGTAAACGGATGGGCAGTCGTGGACGGCGAGCACATTAGTGCTTGGGACGTGACAGAACATGGAGATCTTTTGAGCGACGGAGGCTTCCAATGGGGCAGACGAACGGCAAGCAATCTGAATTTCGAATGATTTAGCAAACCGCAACGGCGCACCTTCCGAAAGTTGTCAAACAACAACTAACCAGATCTGGAGTGAGACCCAATCCTCTGAGGTCCCTGACACTGGCTTGAGTTGGCTTGGTCTTCTGCTCACCGACTGAACCAACAATCGGGACCATAGACACATGGATCAAACAGAAATTCTCATGTCCGACACGGAACTGGAATTGACGCATAGCTTCAATGAATGGGGCAGATTCGATATCTCCGACTGTTCCACCCATCTATTGGAGATTTGAGGAAAAACAGTTCAGGTTTTCGCAGTGAATGAAAAGAATGCATTGGAGGGCATGCATTGAATCGTTAAAACATTGCGCACCTCAACAATGCAGACGTCAGGTTCGAGCCCAGAGTCGTCGACGGGGATCTTGGCAACACGCTCGACCCAGTCCTGGATGGCATCCGTAATGTGTGGCACAACCTGGACCGTCTTGCCCAAGTAGTCTCCTTTACGCTAATCGCAAATAATGGAAAGAGGGTTCATTCAGCATCCAAGGCGGAGTCACTGAAACGAATGAAAAAAAAAAAAAAAAAGACACAAACCTCTCTCTCAATCACGTCTCTGTAGATTTTGCCGGTGGTAATGTTGTTTTCGCGTGAAAGAGTAACGTCGAGGAAACGCTCGTAGTTGCCGAGATCGAGGTCGACTTCACCACCATCGTCAAGCACGAAGACCTCGCCTGTGGGTGTCAAGAAGTTTCAGCCACCCTTTAACCCTCTGACATGCATCAACAACAAGCCATCATCAACCATACCGTGGTCGAGGGGGGACATTGTGCCTGCGTCAATGTTCAGGTAGGGGTCAATCTTGATGGCCGTCACGCGAAGACCCATGGTGCGGAGCAGCAGGCCGGTTGAGGAGGCAATGACACCCTTTCCGATGCCGGAAATAACTCCTCCAGTGACGAGAATGTACTTCTTGGGTGTAGTTTGGGCGGTAGGAGAGGACATGTTTCCAATTGTTTGAGGTTGAATTCGCGGCCCTTTTTGGGGGAAAGAAAAAAAGAACAAAATGGCTTTCCATTTTTCAAATATTTTTCGTCTTTTTTTTTTTTTCTTTTTGTTAAGACTCCAGCAATAATGACGTGTCTGCTTGTTATCCATTTTTATTTAACGGTCATACCCATCCCAGACTACTACTACTCCAGCGTCAGATTATCCTCGGGGATCTAATGTTCACATTAATATATGCCGTTACAACCATTTCAACAAATAACTCACATGCTTCCATGTCTTTAAGATAAGGTCGTAAATGTCGTCCTGACAGTCTCCTTGCACAACAATTTCATCAAATCCAGCTGGATTCTTGGTCACTGTGGTTCCATGTCAGAGCAGTCAGCAAAAACCATGAAAACGATTAAAAATCAATCCACCTGAAGATCCGCATGCAAACTTGTTTGCAAAAAGTTTGGCCGCTTTCTTCAAGTCCACCTCTGATAAAAGAACAGCGGCGGTGCAGTCAGTTGTTGGCATTGTTGTCCAAGAATTGGTTTCAAAACAGTACCAAAGATTTCCAGTCCAACAACAATAATGACACACTTTCTTTTCGTGCGCTCAATACGCTTGATTGTGACTCGAGCGTTCTGCGCGTAAAACCTTCGGTATTGAGTGATACTGCGTCGCCCATATTCGCACGACCCAAGAACAAAAAAATCACCTGCTTCTGTTTCTCCTTCTTCAATTCCTGTTTTTGCAACGCATCCAGTTTTTCTGATGAATAGCGAGAGCCCCATCAGTTAAATTGTCCATAGTTTGATGTTTTTTTCGGCAAATCACCTTTCTCAGGCGCTGGCTTTTTCGCAGATGCATCAGCGGGTGCGGCAGTCGATTTCTCCGAGACGGAAGCGTTTGCGAGCTTCTCCGTAACTGCGTTTAAAGCATTGGAACATGAGCGCACAGGGAACGAAATACGGACGCATCCAGAAACAAGAATCGCAAAAGGTGACAACCTCCTGCAACTGCATCCGATGCGCCTCCAGCTTCTGATGGGTAAATCTTGCTGAACAGATCCGGGTGCGTCTCCTTCAGCCACACCTTGCACCGCTTGATTGATGGTCCGAATTCGCAGTACTGGGATATTGGCGTTCGAGTTAGAGTGGCGGTGGGAGGAGCTTCATATGGAGTCAGCAACCTCAGGTGGGGCTGTGCATACGCCGCAGTACAGGACTTCAACAGGAGACATTTCTTTTTTTTTTTTTATGAAGAGTCTTTATTTATGGTTCGTCCGCATAAAGCAAACCAAGAAATCTTCATCAACACGAGGCCCCACACATCATCGCCAATAAACATGACAGCTTCTACGATACCTGATCCACTTTGCATACCACCATAAAATGACAGGCGGCTGCAAGGAATGGGTTGCTGAAAGACGAGAACTATATTCTTATACTGCAACCATTGTCGATATTCGGACCAATCAGTCATATTTGGTTTTTACCTCAATTCTCACCTGTTCTACCTAATTATTCAATCGTGTGGTAGCGCGGGTTTTATGTGAAAGCTGTAAAGAAGACTGGACAAGATATGCAGAGATAAAGTAGATACTGTATAAATTGATTGGGTAACTCAGCCTGTTCAGATGCAGTCGCGTCATCTTGTTCCCAACAACGGCAGAACTAACGCGCGCGCATCAACGAATTTGACTTGTCTGTCACAGCGTAAATGCAGGCGCACCAGCGATGCCTGATTCGAAATGGCCGAAATGGGCGCGACAATGTCTGTCCCTTGTCCATGCCCACGCCCTTCTCGCAGCAGGTTACAGCGCCAGCATCCACTCAGGACGGCCGATACAAAGAAGAGAGAGCAAAAGAAAACAGAAGAAGAAACAAGAACAAATCCACGATAAAAACAGTTTGACACTGAACCTTGAGTGATCACGTGACCGCCTCTTCAACTTCCACGCTGGAAGTTCATGACAAACAATTGAAAAGCAGCGCCAA
>QEAP01000321.1:2250-29430 GCA_006535975.1 Chytriomyces confervae | reverse complement strand
GCACCTCAATACCAACAATAAATTGGGCGTCTGTGAAGTTTCCGATCCATGTGTCGAGTTCTTCGATGCACTCTGTATCGGAATCGCTGTAGATGCCGCCTTGAATGTATAACGTTGCGTACCGGAGCATGTCTGCCTTGAGTACTTTAAGCGGCTACGTCATGAATGCACTGTTTAGAAGGAATATAGAAGAAAGTGGGGACCGGGGAACCAAAAGAAAAAAAATAATGGCAAACCAGTTTCTCAAACGCGTCGTAAATGGGTCCTGAGAAATGCTTCTTCATAAACTCTTCCCCGCTCTCATCGTCCAAAACAAGATGAATTGCGCCGGGGTTCTTACGAGGCCAACTGAGGAACCAGTCTGTTCGGTTGTTTTCACCCGCTTCCATGGCCCATTTTTCGACAGTGGAGGTCCAGTAACTTTGGTGGATAATGGATGGGATCTTTTTGGACGCGGCTGGAGTAATGGTGTTCTCTTGGCTAATTGAGCCAGTCGAATGGACAAGTCTCGACGATGCTGCTGCGAGATAGCATATCGAAAGAACGAGGACGGTAAATCCCAGGATTACGAATGCCCTGCGCAGTACCGTTTGGGATGTCATCGAATGTTTTATTCTTGGCTGTGATTTGTTTGCTTATGTTTGACAATTCTATTTTTTTTTTTTTTTTTCGCAATCCCCAACGAAAAACCTTTTTTTCATATTCTTGCGTTCAGTCTGGACGATAGTACGGATGTGCCATTTTTCCTGTGAAGCCAAGGACATATCGAGAATCACACCAATTCCTTCGACTTGCGCTTCGCCTTTGGGGTGCAGGTAGCCCATTCGGGTAACACAGGGGGGCCAAGCTTAATGGTTGGCCAGCAAGACTGAGTTTCAGTAGAAACATTGAGCCAGTATGATGGCCAGGGGCCCGCAGTGTGTTAGCTATCTCTCGTTCAATCAAGCAAAATTTCGATTCTCGCTCAGACGTGTAAAAATATACAGCTTTCATCAGATAAGAATAACAATCCAACAGAGTCCTCAAAGTCGCCACCCCATCGACACCTCTAACCCTTCTTCCATCCATTCTTGGCTATTTCGGAGCATCAAGAGAAACGAAAGTCAGTCGTATGTGTTGGGAAAACACAAATTCAGCAGGAACATAAAAAATACTCACACCATCCCTTGAAATAGTGCTTCACAAACTTGATATCTTTCGTCCCACCAAACTGCGCGTAAAATGAATACATGGGCAACACCAGAACGCGACTCTTTTCAAAGTACACGCGTTTATCTCCTTGTTCGAAATTGGCCTTGGTCACGTTATCCAACGTTTCCCCGTTTGTTATGAGCCATTGCTGCACAAAATTGGTGAAAACGCTGGGTCCACCGATTTCTTCGACATTGTTCTTGTTGCCGAGGTATTCTGGTGTTGATTCGTTCACGGTTTGGACGATACGGGTCAGCGCGTTCATAAAGACGGGGTGTCCGGGTACAGCTGCAAATGTCCATTGAACCAGTTGAAGTTTGCGGTATTTTGGATGCTTGTTTTTGTGATGGTTTTTGTACCACTACGTGTTTTTTTAAGGAAGTTTAAAATGGGGAGTTGTAAACTTCTGAACAACGAGTTTTTTTCGCACCTCAATACCAACAATAAACTGGGCGTCTGTGTAGTTTCCCATCCATGTGTCGAGGCCGTGGAGACATTCTGTATCAGAATCGCTGTAGATACCGCCTTGAATGTACAGCGTGGCATACCGGAGCATGTCTGCCTTGAGTACTTTAAGCGGCTACCCATTATGTGTACTGTTTAGCGGGAAGACAAAATCAAGTGGGGGACCCGGGAACAAAAAAAAAATAGTACCACACCAGTTTCTGAAACGCGTCGTAAATAGCTCCAGCGAAATGTTTCTTCATGAACTCTTCCCCGCTCTCATCGTCCAAAACAAGATGGATTGCGCCGGGGTTCTTACGAGGCCAGCTGAGGAACCAGTTTGTGCGGTTGTTTTCACCCGCTTCTTCGGCCCATTTTTCGATAGTGGAAGACCAGTATTTTTGATGGATTATGGATGGGATCTTTGTGGATGGCGTTGGAGTAATGGTGTTTTCTTGGTTGGTTGAGTCAGTTGAATGGACAAGTCTATGCTGGTTGGACGATGTTGCTGTGAGAGAGTATAGCAGAAGAACCAGTGCACACAAGCTGAGGATTGTACATATCCTGCGCAGGACCGCGTGGGATTTCATCCTCTGAGTGTTTTTTTTTTCTTGGCTGCAATTTGTTTGTATTTGTTTGACAATTCTTTTTTCGAGTAAACGCGTTACAAATATACAGTTTTATATCAAAAGGAATACCGATCTCACAACCGCCTCCACGAACCTTCAAACTCGCCACCCCATCGATACCTCCTTGTCCTGCTCCCAAGCACTTCCGTTCCCAACAAACCCATAAACGCAGCATGTTCCCGATTCCAATGCTCCAATTCAGGGGTCTGCGTCTCCAAAATAACCGTTCGTAACGATCGCAGCGGTGCATCCGTCGGTGTATCATCCTCCGTCGTGTTTCCACTCGTGTTGTCACTTTTTCCCGTGCTACGGCATTGACTCTCTCGGGTGTGTGTTAGAGTTCTTCGTCGCTTTCAGTTTCTTCGCCGTAATTTCGGCAGCAGAGTCATGCGCGCGTAAGAGTGCTTCTATTTCATACACCATGGCTTTTACACATTCAATAACCAGTCTTGCTATGACGGGTCTGCGTTCCCAACTCCAGAATTCTTCATTTCCAAGCATGTAGGATGATGCGGATTCAGATTCAAATATCTTGGACGCGTTAGTTTGTGGTGATGTTGTGGAAGTGCATCCGGAGGTGCAGTCATCTCAAAGAGTTGAAATGTTTTTAAGAGAACCGATACACGTTCTGAAAGCATTCGGCGATGGTTTCGAATGTCTTGAGAGTTTGTTGGATTCGCTTTGGTATTGGGGAGACGTTGAATCTGTATGGGACATTTCGGGTAACGAGGCTTCCAGTGACCACCGTGGTCCAGGATTGAAGCACTTTGCAGCAAATGAACCATAAAACTAGTAGAACAGGATGTCTGGTGTAGGCAAAGTGCGCTGATACCGAGGGTAAATTGGTTCCTGACGAGCCGGGTTCCGACCCGGGTGTCTGGAACGGTTCCCACTCTAATATTCTGTGGAGAACTATGGAAGTTGACGGTATACGGACATGCGGAAAAACTTGAGGCAAAGCTGTCAATTCCCATGGTCAGCCTCAACGTTACTGGCTTGCTTCATACGATCGATTGGATGAAGAAACATGAGTTCGAACAATAAGACTGCTTCCAACGGACACATCAACGCCTGTTATTTATTCACATCAATCCGACTCATCCCCGTCGTCTCCCTCAGCGCCAGCATACGCGCTGGACTGGAACTGGATCAGCAATGCGCCCACATCGTCCGTCTTTGCAAGGTCCCGTGGTGTCGATCCGTCGTTGTTTTTGATGTCTGCCTTAATGTCTGGGTGTTGGAGTAGCAGCGAAACTACCGCGAGATGGCCGCCTGTTAAAGAGAATGTGGAAGCGCTTAATACAAAACTGAGGCTTTTGATGTTGTTACTTGAGCGGGAAAGGGAAAGTAATAACCCCAGGCAGCATTGTGCAATGGCGTGTCTCCGAGCTTGTTCTGAAAATTAACCATGGTCCATCAATGGGAAAAACCCTTTTCAAAGGCAGCGAAGCTCTTACGCGTGCATTCACAGCGGGACCCTTCGCCAAGAGAAGCCCGACGCAGTCCACCTTCCCTGACCGTGCAGCCCAGTGTAAGGGACTGTTTCCGGCCTTGTCGAGACCGTTGACGGAGATCCCTGCAGACAAGAGTTCTGAAACGAACGATGTGTTTCCTCGCTTTGCTGCCTCTGAAGATGGTTGTCAATGGTGAAAGCGTGGGAATAGTCGGCGATACGGGTAAATAGCATGGCGTTAAACAGCTTGGAGAGGAATTCGCGTTCGATGAAATCAAAAGGTACCATGAAGTGGATTCTCGAGTTCCTGGGTCGACTCGCCGACTGCGAAACACTGAGTCAGTATTCAAACAGAACCACACCGCCTTAAAACACAATTCACCGTAATTTGCAGGCACAAGTCCCTCTTTCTCACCGCTGCGACACTTCCACCATCCGCCATCGTCCTTTTGGATCACGCTGTGGATTGGCAGGGGTGAGAAGCTGATCCAAGACATGGGATCCATGAAGAGAACAACACGTACTAAAGAATGTCGCCCTCCTCGAACGAGAGCTCATCGTTGTTCTGTGCCGTGTATGCAAACTTTGCCTCGACCACCGCGATATCCTTGACATCTTTCCGTTTGGGTGCGACGGGTGGGGGTGCCATATTTATTTATTTAAATATTGGGACGCCTTCAACTCCCTCGCCAAAAGATGCTTGGAATCCTCGTTTGGGTGGATGGATATAGGGCCTTCTTTTGGGGTCTCCTTTTCAGCTGCACTCGCCTTTGACCAGCATGACGCGCCATCAACTCCTCAGCTTCATCTCGGTCATGCAGGTCATTGAGATTTTATTGAACATCAAGAACCTGATCACGCGCAACAAGTGCTGAATGGGTTTGTAACTGAGCGAAAAGGGAAGACAAAGCAACGGAAGAATCGGGTAGGTAGCAGTAGCAATAAATAAAATAAAAGATTATAACCCCGCAGATCCAAACACTTTCTCACAAATGTCCTTGTAATCTGCAGACGCACCCGCAAGTCGCTTGAAACGTAGTCCGTGCAGATTCTTTAAACGCGGCAGCTTGCACACTTCAATCTCAAACTTGACACCGTCTTTCCCCGGCGCCGGATTTGCCCAGAAACATTCGAGCAGAAACGGTGTCACCATCCGGTACGTCACGCCGTGTTTATCGAGTGCCGCTGAAACGCCTTTGACTATGTCTTCGGGGGGTTTCGAACTGGTGGTGCTCGAGTTGAACGTAAACCGCAACGAACGCGGCTTGTTATCATCTGTTTTGAGCTGCGACATCATTGTGTCGATTGCGTTTGTGCTTTCATCGATGGCAACGGTTGCCATTGTTTCACGCGGGCCTTCCGAGGCACCTGGAGCGTTTTTCCCGAGGTTTTGGATCATGGGGGACATGGCACCGACATCGGATGTGCGCCGGATCGAGCTCCGCAAGAGTCCGACAATGGTTGTTCCGCGTTTCCGGCCGCCGACTTGGTCATCACTGCCATCGACGGGGGATTTGTTGGTGGCTGGAGCTGCTCCGACGTTGGTAAGGCCGACACGCATAGTCCCTGGTGACGCGCTGACGGCGTGTAGCCTAGTTCCATTGGCAGGGGTTTCGAACTCGTCTTGCTGGATATCGATTGTGGGGACAGCTGTTGAAGAGATGGCGTTGTTGAGACGGGACGTGTCCATCTGTACAGTTTGGTTTCCCAATTGATGCGCAACATCGCCAGACTCGACAATGACTCCACCGATGGCGACTTTTGGGTGTGCGGTTGTTCCATCGCTGTACTCGTCGGCGAGCTTTTGCGCCTCGTTTTCGTTGCCGACGGTGAACCGCCGTTTCTTGTCCTTTGCGCCGGTTGCTTGTGGGCGCAAAGATGCACCGAGTTCTGGCTTTGTTGTTGTACTGGGCGGTGAGGATGTGGAGGAGGGTTGTTGTTGTGAAGGGATGGCTGCGGTTGCTGATTTGGGGCCATCCACGGGCGACGCGAGCGGCGGGCTATCTGAGGATTCCGGGATCTGGATGGATGGAACCCCTGATTGCGGCACTTCAGAAGGACGCCTGCTCTTTGCCTCCTTATCGTAATAAAGAAGGTAGTACATTGCCGCCACATCATCATAAATATTCTCGCGCAGACACTTTTGCACGGATTCAGCCGAAATATTGTACTTTGTTTCGAGCAGTTTGATAATGACTTCGTCTTCTTGGACTGTGGTTGAAATGTCGCGTGCGATGGGCGATTCTGCGTATCCGTCGTTGATCCAGGGGTCGTCGTTTAGAAAGTCCAGGTTGGCGCGTTTGAATGGGTCGCGGATGAGGAACTTTCGGAGCAGTTTTTCGCATACTTTTTTTTTTTGGTTTTTTGAAGGAAAGAGGGGGTCAGTTTGTTCTTCAATTAAGGAGGTGAGGGGAAAGCTTACCATCCGAAAGATAGAATGGGATCCTGTATTTCCCTCGACACACGGACTCTCGCATTTCTTGTAAATTCTTTCCATCGAATGGAAGACATCCCGTTGTTAAAACATACAAAATGACTCCCAGACTCCACACATCTACTTCTGGCCCCGTGTACCGTTTTCCTTGGAATAGCTCAGGCGCTGCGTATCTAGTAAACATCAAAGTATTAGTTTTGTGTGGGGTGAGGTTTGATGAGGTAAAAAGGAGGGTCTCTCTCACGGCGGTGAGCCACAGAAAGTGTCTAGCTTTCCATCGGGGTCGAAATGGTTGCTGAACCCAAAGTCTGCGATTTTGATATCTAAATTAGCGTCTAGCAACAAGTTTTCGGCCTGTATTATGAAGGAAGGAAATAATAAAATCAGTCGATGAATGTTCCTTCTCAAAGCAAAGTCAACAAAAAAAAAAGCGCGCACACCTTTAAATCGCGATGAATCACTCGCTTCTTGTGACAGTAACTAACAGCACTCAAAATCTGCCTGAACTTTGCCCTCGCCTCCTTCTCCTTCATCTTCCCGTGCACAACCAAATAGTCGTACAACTCCCCACCACTCGCGTACTCCATCACCAAGAAAACTGTATGTTTTGTTTCAATGACTTCGTACAGTTTCACAATGTGTGGATGGTTTAAAAGTTTCATGATCCGCACTTCGCGGTATAGTTTTCCGAGCTTTTTTTCGTCCAGTGTTGTTTTGTCGATTACTTTTACGGCCACCTATTTTTTGGGGGAATGTATGGTTTCAGAGAGAGAGAGGGGTGCGTGTACTTAGTTGGTAGTTACCTCAACGCCAGTCAGTTTATGTTTCGCCAACTTCACTTTCGCAAAGTTTCCCTCGCCAACCGTCTTTTGAAAGAGATAATTCCCGATTCCATTCAACTGAAAGTCTGGGTTGTTTGTGTCGTCCTTGTCTTTCCTTGATTTTGACGGCGGAGACATGTTTCGTTTGAGCGACAGTCTGTCTGTTGTGAAAGCGTTGGTTGATGAGTTGAAGCTGGGTCTCGATAAGCTTGGGTTCCTACGCGCGCGTACCAGAGGCAGGAAGGTGGTCTCAGAGCGAGTTGCTGGATTTTCAAACGAGTATGGACAATGGCGGATTTGGATATCTTTTGAATTTTCGTTTCTGGAAGATGCAAACAAAACGGGATTTCTGATTGGTCCGATCCAATGTCTCGACAATCGTAAAAGCATAAATGCAAACACTGCCGCCAGAGGTCCTTGCGCCGTTGATGGCCTTCCTGCATCCGAACCAGGCTGTCCTTGTGCCGACGTTGTCTCGGGAGTTGTACGGAAGAGCGAGCTGGATACCCCGGGACTATCGGTTTGCGCTTGCGAATTTGAGGAGCTATCGGGAGAGTGTGAGGAGGGAGCATCGACAGATGGAGTTGGTGGACCTCATTCGCGCGAAGCGGAGTCTGAATTTTCATGCGTTAACGGTTGCGTATTGGGCGGCGTTTATATCCATGTATGGTGAGTTTTTTGGTGTTCTGTAGGATGCACGAGGTGTAAACAGAATGATGCGTTGCAGGACTGGAAATCAAGACGATCGAACACTTCGAAATCTCATTCGCACCGACTCAGTATGACGCATTGTTTCATCGAAGAGGCGGGCGAAGAATTCTCCCCGCAGAGGAGTTGGCGAAACGATATCACGGCTTTGAATTGTTGAGCACCAATGCGGCGTTGTTAGCTGTGTTTGCGGCAGTTGCTGGCGAGTTGGATTTACTGCGAGAATGTCTGTATCTGAGTGGGTCGGATGTGGTTTCGAATGTGTTTACGTGGGCTGCGGCGACGGGACAGATGGATACTGTTGAGTACTTGATTGGTGAAGGAGTGACTCCTCCGGCTTCTTCGCTTATCCATGCTGCCTCGAATGCGCACTTAAGTGTATGTAGGAGGCTGCTTGAAAGGGATGTGCCAAAGTTTTACGCGTCCACATTGGGAGTTGCGTTGATTGCAGCGTGTGAAGCGAACCATGTGCAAACGGCCGCGTTCTTGTTGTCGCTGGATGAAATTGATCCAGGCCACAATAAAAACGCGGCCTTGATTGGGAGCGTCAAGTGGGGCCATACTGCGCTTGTGTCGTTGTTGCTTGCGACGGGGAAGTGTGACCCTTCTGATCAGGAGAATAAGGCGATTCTTGTTGCCACGAGTAAAGGGTATGAGGAGATTGTGGAGTTGTTGTTGTTGGATGGTGTGGGCTCTGTAAAGATTGATGTTGGTGCGCATGAAAATGAGCCGTTGTTTGCTGCTGTTGAGAGGGGGAGTTGGAGAATGGTGCGTGCGTTGTTAAATACGAGGAGGGTGGATCCTGGTGACAAGGGTAATCGATGCATCTTGTCGAGCTGTGCAAATGGGCATGCGCGTATTGTCGAAGCACTATTGGAGTATTCCTCAGTTAACCCGCGTATTTCGAATCATGACGCGCTGATCCAGGCTGCGAGGAAAGGATTTACTTCAGTTGTGAAGCTGCTGCTGGCGTGGAAGGGTTCGAATGGGGAATCAATGGATCCCACTGCGCAGGAAAATGCCGCGTTGATTCAAGCGTCGAAGCATGGACATTTGGACATTGTGCAACTGTTGCTGTCTATTCCGAGTGTGAATCCAAAGAACAACCTGGCCTTGTATGAAGCATGCTGCCATGGCCATACACTTGTTGCGCAGCTGTTGTTTGCTCGAAATGCTCAACTGGATGTGCGTATCGCTCTTCGGGCGTGTGAACAGGCTGCGCTGTTGGGACACACTCAGACTGTGCAGTTCCTTCTCGAACAAGTGCGTGTCCCGGTCTCGGCCTCTTTCTTACTGACTGCGAGTGACGCGGGACATGCTGACACGGTTTCATTGCTTCTCGAACGCGCTGAAGCAGAGTTCCATCCGCAAACATTAACACGTGCATTGGCTCTGGCAGCTGCAAAGAATCGTGTGCAAGTTGTGGCGCGGTTGGTTGCTGTGAAAGCGGTGCAGTTTTCTGTAGCGCCGGCACTTGTGAAAGCGGCTTCGGCGGGGTTTGGGGATGTGTTGCGGGTGATTTTGTTTTCTTCGAATGGAACTGGGAGGAGAGTTGTTGTTCCGCATGAAGCTGTGATGGTGGCAAAGGATAAAGGTGTCAAGGAATTGTTGAAGGCGTGCATGTCGAAACGAGGGGGTTGATGTTTTGTTGTAAAAGCATGGTGGGCATTGTAAAATAGAGAGAGCGAATGTCTCTCATTCAGCTCGCGTCAAATATAATAAAGTAACGCAGTCGTCTGATTCTTCAAGATTCGAGCGGATGCATCAACGCCATAAGTCTACAAACATGGAGACAAGTTGCGCGAATCTCTGTCAGAAATGATTTTCAAGACCGTCGTGAGATGAAACTACTGGCCGTGTTTAGATCAGAGCGATTGATGGTCTGATGGAACCATCGCGTGCTTGGAGTTCCGAAGCCACATGTCATTTGCTGGGAAATAGAATCCGAACTTGATGTTGTTCAATATCCTGAATGGCTCAATAATATCCTCATTAAAACCACAAGATTGCCTCGAAACAGTGGTATCGATTACGGCAAGGGATGCATTTGCTTTGAAAAGTTTTAATGTGTTTCATGCTCACAATTCCGACAAGTTGTGCAGCACTGATCGAACATTTAACCGCAGAAACTCGCAGTTAGGATCCTCCGTACTGTCCAACTCCTTCAAACGAGTGTATAAAACTGTGTTGTTTCGCAGTGCCATTTGTATGCTCCTGTTGGGATGGATTACAGTGCAAGTTATAAGAAGGGACAGCCGTAACTGAAACTAAATTGACTCACGGATACAGAGACAGCTGCTGCAAAAGCGTGGACAAGTTTTCGTACGTTCCCAGGCTATCGCGCGAAAGTGGCGTCGTAAAGGTTGTTGTGATTGCGTCCATCAAGAATTCGCTTTCAAGACATTGCTGCATAAATAGCTCCCGCCAGTCTATATTATGGGAAGATAGTCAATGACTCTTGATATTATTTATCAAGATGCAGTTTTGTTCACCTCCATCGCCGCACATGGTCAGCAGCAACGAACTTGAAAGAAACTTGACGTTAGGTCTCGCAGCTTCGGACATAAATGTTGGGCAAAGGAAGTCCAGCGCGTTGAGCGTTGTAAACAGTCGTTTTGCCTTGATAAGACAAGTAGTAGCGTTGAAGTCGCGGAATATGAAAAATAATCGGAGAGTTACCTCATCGCTTTGAGAGAATGTGGCGGTTAATTGAGACAGAATGCTTTCTAAGCCATGTTTCGAATCTGGCGAAAATGCCGCCAATGAGGTTAACTGCAAACAGATTTGTGCGCGGAAAGGCATATTTGCGAGAGTAGACTGTGTCGCGAACATTTCATAAGCACTTTGGGCAATTGAGGCACGCTTTGTTATTCAAGTTGTCAGTAGTAGTCTATCAGGTTGAGTATGGAGAAAGTGGTTCTTACTGCCGCGCAAGAAATATCCAAGCTCCGCGTAAACTCAAACATATACGTTGCAAGAAGGCTAATGAGCACGGCCCATTGATCTGTCCGCGTCTTTTGGATGGAGAGTTTCAGCATGCCTTTCATCAGTGGTGTTGAAATCTGTGGGAATTTTTATCAGTTTGGCACCACCGTAGCTTTTTGCGCGGACACAAAAACCTCTGTAGAATTTGTTTGGAAGATTCCATCCAAAACTTTGCTGGCTTTGAAAAACGGGTCACTGTTCTCCTCTGTGATTTGGAGCATCATGAAGTGCGTACGAAGGAGAACAAGAATCACATCCATCAGCTCAGGAGTCGCATCTGAAACCTGGATGAAAAGAAAAATACTTTATAGTTTCTGTCCGGGAAAAGCAAATTAACCATTCGACTGCACCTTTGTTTCTTGCGTATCCAATTCTTGCGCTATTGAAACGCGAGTGGGTACTGTTTGTGTGGAAGCTGATCCATGAAATTTAGTAACGAATCAAAAGAAAGAAGATAAAAAGAAAGCGAGAGAACCAGTTTGCATGGCATGCCTTCCTTTCGATTCTAGCTCAACCCGGTGATGCGGATGTTTAAAGTGAAGCATTGGAGTCACTGGTGCTCGTTCAATCACAAGGTTCGATGGATTTACGCTGCTTAAATTCTTTTTAAGCCTGTCAATTCGTTCCTTTTGCTGCAAATCGAGGATTACATCAACGCGAGTTTTGAAGCGATATTTTCAGTGTGATCCAACCGGGCACGCACCTGTTTGATTTGATTGTGCAGATCCAACTCCCGAACGTCACGGTCACGAATCGCTTCCATCATCAGTCTTGACTTTAGGAACAGAAAAGCAAGTTGTTTGTTTAACCAATACGCCAGTAGAATCAACGTAAACAGATTTGTAAAAACCTGATCTCGCAGTCGCCGATTCGCAGCAGCCAGCTCTTTATTACTCACGACAAGTCGACGATTTTCTTTTGCCAAAACCGCCAGAGACGTGTCCGATTCGAAAATAATTGCCTCCATTTCCTGAAATCAGTGTTATTGGTGAGTACGCCAATGAAGAAGATGTTTAGTTGTCTAACCTTTTTTAAAGACGCATCGCGGTCCTTGAGCCTCTTCATCAGCAAATCTTGCACATCGATTTCAATGCGTTCTTGAGCCTCTGCGATTCGCGCTTCACGCACTTCTAACGCTGCTTCTCGTAACTTAAGTTGGGCTTTTTTGTCCTGCCGTTTCATTTGTTAGATGAGTATGAAACCTCGATTTGAGTGACGCGAAAATAAGAAACACCGAGAGCAGCTGCGATAGATGTACGAGTTCTGTATTCACGTGATCGAGCTCTTGATGCTTTTTGCGGAGAAGTGCTTCTGTTGGACTAAAGATTCGGTTGTGTAAATATGGTTCTCTGTGGGAAAGTTGAAAAAAACGGTGGTTTTTCACCGAAACGAAATCGGAGCGCGCTTCTTTTTAAAGAGCGCCGGATTTTCTGGCAGGCAATGTTGAGACTGACATGCAGAGTAAATGTATGTCATGAGTTCAAAAATATTCTCCAAAAATGAAATCGAACATCTCACGTGTCTCGAACGCTCAATTTCGATTTCATCTTGCACATCTGGTTCCGGATCCTCCTGCCAATAATCTCGTCTTTCGAGTACGTTGTGTGAATGTTGACTATGTTTCGATATTTCGCCTTGCAAGCTACGCCTGTTTGCACTTGCAGATCCCGAGGTCCCTTTCCACACAGGAGCACCCGTCTGCGAAAATTGCGACCAACCATAACTGCTACCCGCGACATCATACGCTGCATCAGCCCCTCGCGTAGCTGCCCGAGAAATTCCCGATTTCAAAGACGCGCGACCGTAAGGTCGAGACAATGACCCTGGATAAGGTACTGATTCTGAGAAGGATCGGGTCTTTGTTGATCGTTCGTTTTGCGTGAATTCTGCTGCGTCTGTGCTTAAATCGCTGAGTGTCAGGTCGGGGCCGGAGGGATATCCTGCGCTTGTGTCCTGTTATGTCGATGAGAATATGGGATTGGGAATTCCGTTGAATTTGGTTTGCTGCCCGTTGGATATTTTCACCTCATCATTATTTGATTGGCCGAGCGATTTGACTGCGCGCACAGAATTGCGTGCACTGCCATGAGACTGGAGCATATCCGTCGTCCGTTGTGCGGTTGCTAGTTCGAGACGTTACCAAAATTATGTCAGTTTTCTACTAAGCCTTGTACATACCTTTGATCGCAGGTCCATCTATCGTACTTTCATTCGCTGCTTGTCTTTCCGGTTCTGAAGGGCCCTGAAACGGAAAATGCGGCACCTGTGCAAGTCCTACAAGTGTGGACGATGGCACTGCATGCACCGCTGAGGCTGCAAGAGATGCGCTTGGAAGCGCGTATTCAAATTTGCAGTTGTTGAAAGTGTATCCAGCTGGCACTTTTGGATGTGCTGTTGACGATATGGGCGAGATGAAAGAGAGTGACAAATTGTTAAGCGCAACTTAATAATTTGTCGGCCTCATACCTTGCTCTGCAGTCGGTAAAGTATCCGCGTTAAACGCAAGAGTTTCGCTGTTTTCAACAGTGACATTCGGCAAATCTTGTAGTGCTGCTGCTGAAGTACCGGAATATATGATGGGTATCTTTCCTGGCTTGGTGATACTATTTCTGAGCACGGGAGTACCTGTTGCGTTGCAGGGTATCAGCGTCCACCGAGAATTCAAAATCACGTCATCAAAAGTGCAAGAATTTACCTGTGCCAATAGAAGCGCGCAATTTCTCAAAAGAAAAATCTGGTGCCGAGTTTGTCGGTTGATGGGTATTGATCTTTCGAACATTTGTGTTGCTACATGCTGAGTTGTCTGCTGGTGGGTCTTTGGGGAATATTGGAGTTTGAAATGGCTCAGGTCGCTGACTTGGCGCACCTTTTGCATATGGAGCATCGGGTGTGGGCACGGCAGCGACTGGTTGAACCATCGCGTTCGCCTGCGAACTGCGCACTTGCTGGAGACCTTGATTATGATGTTGTTCGAAAAAATGCTGCGATTGCTGCAATTCAGATGGGTGCGGGATGTTTCGGCTTTGTTGATGCACCAAATCCTGATCAGCTTCATATTGTTCTATTTGAACTTGAGGAAGCTCAATATTTGGTTTTGGTATGTGAGGTGCAGTATTAAGATAAAGCGTCGACGGGTTCAGTGCTTTAAGAGAACTAGAAACTCCATCTGCTTGAATTAAGAATGCTTCAAAACACACGCCAACATCACACAGCCGGATCAAGGCTCACCTGCATCAATTTCATGATACACATCCCAGAAACTTGCACTATCCCGGGTTTCTTGGTCAACGGAGCCTAGGCGCGTTTCCTGATAATTCCGATTCATTCCTATCTCTGGAAAACATTGCGAAATTACGGAAAAGGTTGGCATGCGAGACCATCAAAAAAGCAAACCTTGAGAAAAGGAAACTTTATTCCTTGAGCTAGGAGAGGATATCTGGTTCTGTTTCGACGCGAGATGTGCATTGTTGTTGCGTGATTGGTGTTGCGGAATGATATCTTGTGAAGCTGCGGTTGGGCGGTTTGATTGCTGATGCGGTTGAATTTTGACGAACGAAGCACGTGGTTCTGGAGAAGAGAACAGAAGCACAATGACGATTAGCAAAAAGGAAAAATGAGGAGAATATATATTGATAAATACCTCCCATAGACGCTCTTTTGAAACCTGCGTTTGGCATGAATTCATTCCGCGCAATCGCAGTCAAAGACGCCGACGAGAGAGCAATATTATTGTGAGATTCACGCAGCATCTCCTCAGACTCGCTCGCAAAACCTCCAGCTTGAGGATTCTCGTCTTCACGTCCGTAATCGTAATCGTACAAGGACCCGGTGCTTCGATCTATTGCTGCCTGGTTGCGCCGTTCTTTAGGAGCGTCCATGAGCGTGTTTCGTCTAATAGCTGATTGTACGATAGGAGCTGCAATTTTGATTGAATCGGTGCTCGTGAATGTGTCGTTCAAGGGGATTCTTGTTGGTTCGGTGGATGACGCGGATGTGCTGGACATGAAGTTGAAAAGGTATTCTTCGCTGGGGGTCATGGTTTGATTGAGGTTCTGAGGTGGCGCTGGTTTTGTGGTGGTGATTGGTGTTGGGTTTGAGGTGGTGGTAGTGGCTTTTTGGCGAATGGGTGGTGGATGGGATGAGGTTGGCGTTGCGTCGTCTAAGCCATGAAGGAGTGATCAGATAGGATAACTAAACAAACTGAACGAACCGTCAAAGAGGAAGTTTGAAAGAGATTCGGTTGATGTAAGAAGATTTCGATGCAATTGCGTGTTATTTGGAACAGGTGCGGTGTTCGCAACAAGGTTGTTATTGTAGTCATCATTTTCAGAGTAACTGTGTTTACGCGCATTCGATCCGCGTTTGATAGAGCTAGCAGGTGGATTCTTGACATCGGGTGTGCTTGCGCTTTGCCTCTTTGGAGATGGTTGCAGCGTGTGCGAGAGCAGCGACGGTGTCGAAATCTTGTCCGCGCGGGAAAACTTGCGGGAATTCAAAGTTGAGTTATTCGATGCAGAGGGAGTTGAGAAGGTGTTGTTTGAAGTTGACGTTGTCGAAACACGTTCGAAACGCGCTTTTATCGCCGAGACGGATGACTGAGAATGATTCGCTCCTTCCTTGTCTGCGAGAGACGCAAGTGATGTTTGGATCGATGTCACTGATTTGCGCGACTTGATGGAGTCCAGATCCAGAGACACTGAGCCCTGTTGAGCCAAGAGAGTGCCAGCGTCAGAGGATGCGTCAGAATGGGTCTCTGCAATATCCCATGCGTTACAGCCAATGACGACTCACGTTAACGATCCTTTCGCTGTCCGCAAGTGCCGCGTACAAATCGCTTTCGTCCGAGTCCGAGTCCATGTTTGAACAGTCTTTATTTTACACCGTAAATATTGTATAATAAAAAGCTGTAAAATAAGTTTATGCGGCCAACCAGTGCAACTGGGTACGGGTACCCATCCAGGGGTGTGGGTGTGGATCGCGAGAGGGAAATGGACCGCGAACGATGGGCGGATCGAGACCGCGACAGAGAGCGACCCACCTCTAGCCTTGCGTATTCCGTGCATCCACATCAACCACCCTCAACATACCTTCTCTCGTCCAGCCAGCCAGTCTCAGCGCAACACAACCCATACAGCGCATACCAGTATAGCACCTATAACCAGCCTTCTACCCAGTATAACCCATACAACGCACCGTACCCGTCGGCCCTCAGCAGTCAGTCCCCCAATCCGTCCAATCCGTACAACTCTCTGTCTTCACTGCAGTCGACCCAAACTGCGTCCTCGGCCCATTCGCGCGCGCGTCTCAACTCGCCGTCACTGCACCAAAACTACAACGATCCATTCTTTGACAGGCTGAGGGACTCTTCCACCTCCTCACTCGCACGGAAGAGAGTCGAGTTTGGATCTAGCTCAGACATTGAGGACATCGACGATGTAACACTTGCTCCAATCTAGCTTTAAATTGACTGTGATCCTAATTATTATTTTTGCAAAGAGCGCAAGTGTTCGATCAGATGCCATCCATTCCGCGTCGCAACTTCATCGCCAAAGATATCCTTCTCACGGTCCATCCATATACAACCGAAACTCAATGAGGTCGCCTGCTCCATCCACCTCTTCAACATTCAACCCATCCAGGCTGTCACTCACGCCAAACTACCCCCTTGCGGACCCTTCCTCCCCCAAACTTGGGTACATGAACATTTCGTCCAGCCGTGCAGGCAGCGTGGCAGGGAGTGCAGCAGGCAGTGTCTCTGGCAGCATGAATACTTGGAACAGTCCCCGCATGCGGCCCAAGACAGCTGAGCCCAGTCTGTACCAGAGTCACCATTCAACATCATTGTCACTGTCTCCAACAGCGTCTTCTGCGACCACTGCGACCGCGTACTCGAGCCTTCCTAGTGCTTTGGGCGCAAATAGTCGCATGATTCAAACACTTCTTGAGAAATCAAATTTGTCTCCTCGCGCATCGCAGACGACTCCTCGCGTTTCTAATACGGACAGTCATCAAGAGAATGCTCAAAATCAGGAATCGAATCGTCCTCAAACAACAACTGCAGCTGCATCGGAGCAAACTCCTAAATCTGTGGCTGCTTCAATGGCGCATCCGGCACCAGTTGCGAACAATGCTGATCCCGATTCGAAATCTGTCAGGAGGCTTGGCGCGAGCCGTGATTTATCAACCGACGTTCAGCGTGGTGCTGAAAGTCCCAAAGGGCAACCTACCTCAGTGTCCCTGACGAGTGCTAGAGATGGTCGAGAATCCTATGAAGCGACTGTGATATATATGGCCAGGAATTTGAGGTTTGAATGTTTTATTTATTTATTGTTCTGTCACCAACGCTTCATTTTCAGACAATCCGCCCGTCTCTCGCTCGAAATCAACCGACTCATATCCTCCCTCAATCAACAGCAACAGCAACAGCAACAACCCACCACAGCAACATCAACCCGCACCGCACTCGATTCAGCCACCACCCCAACCACATCCACCTCGCACCCGCAACTCGCCCATGTCACGGGGTTGATGCAAAACTTGGTTTCTCTGTTGCGTTCTGTTGATGGGGTTATGGAACATTTTGTGCGGAGCGAGAGAATCGTTGTGACGGGAGCTGCTGTGAATGGACCGGCCCGTGGTGGTGGTGTCATGGCTCCAACTCCGAGTCTTGGGGCTGGATATTTTGTGGGGAAGACAAATGCCATGAATGGTGGAGCTGTAAATGGATCAAATTCTGGTGTGGTTGTGAATGGGTCTGTGAATCATTCGGGGAGTGGTGTTCGCGCTGTTGGAGGCGGAGCTGTGAATGGGGTGGTGGGTTTTGGAATCCGGGATCCAGCAAATCCATGAAGTGACGTTTTTTTTTTTTTGGATGGTTGACTCATGTTGAGAGGTGGAGCGAAATGATTTTGTTTAAATAGAGCTCGTCTATGCGTTTATTGGGAGGTTTGTTTTTTTTTCACAGAGAGTATACTTTATTCCATACTTCAACGAGGCAGAAGATGCCACGGAATGGTGGGGATGAGGACAAAAAAAAAACCGGCGGAGGAAAAACCCATATTTTTTTGTCTCTTTTGGTTCAGGGGGCTGCCTCTAAAACAATGTACAAAACTAATTTTCCCCCAGGATGAAGAGCAGTTGTTGCTCCCAGATCCCTAGCGGCAAGATCAGCATTAACGCATGTAGCACAAACAAACAAACAAACAAAAAAAAAAAACGTCCCAAAGGAAGTAAAAACGACCACCTAGCTACACAGCTCGCGTCCCCCCACCACCCCCACCCAAAAAATAAGATTACCAACAAGTCGGCAAAAAAGATACACAAACAGACCTTCCTACACAATCACAATCACACAAAGTAGGTGTCCACCATATCCACAAGCGCACCAAACGACAACGGCTTGGTCAGAATATCCGTCATTCCAACGTCTCGGTACGTTTGTCTGTCCGTATCCGCAATGGTAACACATGTCAGTGCAATGATTGGAACTGTGCGGTAATATTCGCGAATCTGGCGTGTCGCTTGCAATCCGTTCAAAGTCGGCAGCATGATATCCATGACAATCAAATCGTACGGTGTCACTCCCTGTGCACTCCCAGAGATTGTTGGAAGCGTTTCAGGGTCATCATCTCCAGATTCACTCATGGCGCTGGGGTGAACGAGTGGGGGTGCTTGAATCACATCGTAAAAGGGCGGTGGACTTTCGGCGCTTGTAAGGGCGGGTGATCCACCTCGATACATTTCAGGGCTTTCGAGAGATTCGCGGATTTCGTCGGCTTCATCATCGTTGTGGGGGAGCGGGCTTTCCACCGAGTTGTTGCTGCTGCTGATGGCTTTTCGGACAGCTTCACGGCCGGTTGTGGCAGTGTCGCAGACAAAGTTGAGCCGAGTGAGATATGCAGCGACTATCTTGCGGTAAATAGCGTCGTCGTCGACAATGAGGGCTCGGCGGACAGGTCTACCTTGCAGGTTAGTCAACTAATTAAATGGCAACGCAGACATTTGAACTCAACGCATCAACGCCTCCGGTGTTTCTTCTATATGTGCTAAAGCGGACTTCTGGGTTCTGAGCAGACGGTGGGGTATCCTCAGAGCCGCTTGGAACTTCTGACGCAGTTGGAACAACAGCGGCATTGGTACCTTCATGCATGGGAGCTGATTCTCCACCCGAGTTTCTCGTAAGGGTTTCGAAATACGTGAGTGCTCGAGTGATTCCGTCATGAATAGATGTCGTTGAGGCGTCAACTTGCATAATATTTTCATCCCTTTCGAGCGCAAGCGGTACTTGTTCGGGTTGCTGCTGAGTCGAGTCTACATGAAACTGAGTTTGATGATGGGGTTGCTGATGGTTGAAATCAGTCACGCTGCTCACGATCCGCGTGCTGTAGTCAATGAGGGTGGACGCTCCTTCAATTTCGCCAGTTTCGGCAAATCTACTCGCCGAATAGTCTGGCGACAAAGTTCCCAGCAGTGCATTGAGTCCGGCTCTTTTCGAGTTGTTGCTGGACTCGTCGTCAATTGAAACTGCTGAAGACCGCGCGGATTCATTACTGCTACTTGCATGCACTCTTCCAGAGGTAAATTGCACAGATGAATCTCGGTTCGCATTTTGTGTCTCGCACATGGCAATGACATTTGAAAGCTTCCTCTGCATCGTTTCATCCTTTTCACGCATCATCTCCTTCAGTTCTCCAATTTGAGCACGAAAAGATTGCATCGTCTCCATGAGGCAATGGACTTGCTTTGTTGTCGAAGCATGGGCATGCGCCATTTCATCCAACCGACGAGAAAGGTTGTTTGCAAGCTCCACCGGCACATTTTCCGAATGGATGGGCTGTATTGAATGGAGTGGGGGGTGTGTTGAATGAATCGAGTGTGGATGGGCGTGGAACTGAGGCGGCATTCTATGCGGACTGTCAGCTTGCTGATACGACGAGTGATCCACAGGTGTGGCTGAAGTTGAGGCGTGTGAATAGGGAGTTTGGTATTGTCTTTCGTGATGGTTCATGTGGATTTGCGGGTACTCTGCTGGATGGAATTGAGGAAGATGGTAACCGTTGCTTTGATGTGACGGGTGGTCAGATGGAGATGCCGCGTGTGGGGATGCGGAATGGGCCAAATGCTGAAGGTTGAATTCTGGCGACACTTTGACGAGAGTAGGTTCCACGTCCATTTCATCGTCTTCTGATTCGGCGGGGTTTGCATTGGTTGATGATTTGGACGACTTGGAGCGTTTGTCGAGCGAGATTGTTGATTTTGCTTTGACGCGCGTGACTCTGTGCAGGGAGTCTTTGGCATCACGCCTGAAGTGGGGGTGTTTGAACTCGGCGCTTGGCTATGGTGAGATGGTAAATTTAGTGCCAAGACAGCCAAGTGACAAAAACACGGAGGACCCAAATAAAAAAAAAACACGCCACCGTTTCAAAACCCACTGAATCCTTTTTGATCTTTTTGAACTGGTACTTGTTGAGCTGGCGTACGAATGAAGCATAGTTCCGATGCGCAGACAGCAGCGGCAGAACAAGCGACGAGAACAGTGCCAGATCAACAATCTCGAACGAGGCACCGTCGTGCGACCAGCACACTGCAGACGCAAACTGGGCTGGATTTGCTAGGATGCTGTATTGTGTTGCACAGAATGGGGGCTCGTTAGAAAGGGTGGGGAGGGGTTGCAGGGTGGGTGGAGACGGGGGTTAAGGGCCAAGCGAGCTTCAACGGAGAAGCCGAACAACAGGGATGGAGAAACTCCCACGAAAAGAGAGCGATAGGTTGGGAACACGTGGGGATGGTAAGCGTGGGCGTACATACCCATACAGCTTGCCCACAAAGCCCGCTGAGACGTTGCCCCGACCTGGAGCGCCCGTCGGGCCGCTTGGGCCGGCCGTCAAACTGATGCCGGGGGGCCTGTCGCCTCTCTCTGCTCCGTCATTCGCTAGCACGGGAGTCGGACTCATCCGTTCGTTGTCTCTGGATTGACTCGTTTTGGTTTTAACAGACAAATTTTAAAAACAGGCAAACGAACGTGGTGCACATCACTTAGGCAGCAAGGGTGCATTATGAGTGCTCTAAACAGGGAGCGGGATTTTGGTGTGGGCCTCTGTGTAAAGTGAGAGGGGTCTGTTTATCTTCTGTCTGATCTTTTTTCTCTCGTCGTCTTGTCTTCTCTCACAGATTCTATTCATACCATCAAACAAGGGGATGGGAGAGGGGGGAAGTGGAAGTGAGAGAAGTGTGAGCCTCGCAATTGCTCCCGACAATCATAGCCCATGGTCGCCATAAGACAGACCAGCGGAGCGTAAGCAGCAGCACCCGAAGCGAGGATCTAATCTAATGAGTCGGTGTTGGGATCCATATGACGACAAGATAAGGTCATTGCTTTGCCCTTCAGTCTCCCGAGAGAGGGTCTGACGGGCCGTAGCGTCCTTACAAGTGCTTTTGATGTTCCCTTCTTCGATACATTTTAACACTCGGAAGGAGCCGCTATTTATACCCCCTTGCTAAAAAAGCCCCGAACTGCATCAACAACCCGTGATACTGTTGAACCAGGGATGCTCATCCCATATCTCCCACATCAAAGCATGCATGCACCCTGAGATCTGCCGTATATAATAAAACATGGCTTCCCACGCTTTCATCGCTTGTTTTAAACACGGCCTCCCTCACATTCACCGTTTTGAAAAGCAAGAGTTTCATGTCGCTTTCAAGCTTACACCGTCTCCCCAGCCTCGTGCGGCTGATGCAGCTGAACCCGCTCCAGTTTTTTGGGTCTCTTCAAGCGCGCTTCGGCAGCAACCAAACTGTGGATGCAGAACCGATAAAAGCGCCCGTTGCTGACTTTATGAAGGAGCAAAGTAAGTCACTGTTTACAGAACAACAAGGCGTTGACTTTTAAAAACAGGAAAGATTCTGCTGTTAAAGTCCCAGCTGTCCAACCTCCCGCAACCGACCCGCGAGATACCGAAGCAGCCTCCATCTGCATATATTCTCTTTTGCAAGGACCACAGATCCCAGGTCACAGATTTGGGACATGTTGCCGAGCTCCCAAAAGGCGAACGGCCGAAAGCCATCATGAAGGAACTCGCGGAACTCTGGAAAGTAGCCACCAACTCTGAACGCGAGGTTTTCAAAGTGTTCATTTTGATTTGTAGTGATGTTGCAAGCATTTACTGACCCCTGAATCAATGTTTCAGAAATACCTGACTGAAGCCCAGCAACTCAAACAAACGTACAATGAGCAGCTTTCCAAGCACCAGGAAGAAAGCACCCTCGATGATCTTCTTCTTGATCAAACGCGTTTACAAATGGAGAATTCCCTTGCCCGTGCAGAGCGTAACGTTGAGCGCATCTTGGACCCGCAGTTGCCAAAAAGACCCGACAACGCCTATGTCTTGTTTCTCAAGAGTGAGAACGCGTACAAGAGGGGCGCTAAAGGAGTTCAGGAAGGGGCTGCCAAATGGAAGACGTTGGGTGATTTCGAAAAGGAGGTTTCAATTTTTTTTTTTCAATTTTTTTTTTTTTTTTGAACGACCTGTCAGTTTGCTGACTGCATGATTGAACAAACAGCCATTCTTGAAATCGGCCGAGCAACTCAGAGAAACTTATGAGAGGGCGATGGCGGAACGCAAAAAGAGCACGGCTGCCTCCGCTGGAAAAGTTTCGGTCAAGGTAAACAAGCTTCCACCAACTAATTCACACGGTATATTCACTGTACATACACAGGCATTCAGCAGCGCAGCAGTCATAAAACGCGTCTTGAAACTTTGGGAAAAGCGGAAGACTGCTGCACAGACTTGAGTGTCCTCACAAGCCAAACACAGGTGACGTCCATTCAATCTCTGGATTGGGGGGAGTGTATATACAAGTTGATGTGATGTATTTTAAACGGACGCAATGCTTGCAGTTAAGTAATAAAAAGTGATTGAACCATTGTTTGTCGCCTTGAACCATTGTTGGCGGCCAACAAAAATTTATACTCTTTACGGACGCGACAAGCAACACACACACTGGTACTTAATGGCGAGCACCAACCAACACTCAGCATCCATCAACCAGCCTGAAAAATACAAAACATGTTTTCCATTGCAGCCAACGTATCCCGCTCCGTCCCAGGTGCATTCGGACTCTCGTCAAGAGTAAGCACACCTTTCTTGGAAGAATCATTCATCCACTGACCAACGTATACTTCCTTTACAAATCCCCACTACCCCAGAGCTTTGCTTCATCCGTCAACAAAACAATCCTCCTCGGCCACGTCGGACGCACCCCCGAATTCCGCCCCTTCCCCGACCAACTCGAAGGCTCCCCAACTCGCGGCGTCTGGTCCTTCACTCTCGCCACAGACCATTTCTCTAAAAAGTCTGGCGACACTGAGTGGACTAAAAGTGTAGACTGGCATACTGTGAAACACTTTGGAAGCGCGGATAAACCCATGTATGCGAAAAAGGTTGTTGAGAAGGGTACGCTTGTGCAGGTGCAAGGGCGGATGACTTATTACCGGTCTGATGATAAGGGACGCGTTTATGCCAGTGTTATAGCTGGTATGTAGTGTGTTTGCGGTTTGAATGGGACATGTACTGATGTTGTCGTATTGACAGATCAAGTCGGTGCTGTCTCTTCGAAACGCGCTTCAGGCGCAGCTGCAGGAACAGCCAGTGCCGGGATGGCTGTGCAAGAGATTTGAAACGAAGCGCTGGTTGTTTAGAAAGAGTTATTCTTTGCTGAGAGAGTTGAACATTCATGAACATTTTTATTTCATTTTGCACGTGTATTTTTTATTTCTTTTTTATTTGAACAATAAAGCAATATCTGAGTTACTACTGTTTCAATTTCGCATCTTCTGATTTATCAAACGGCTTCAAATCTTTTTGCAAGTTCGGAATGTGTCTCGAAGTGACCGGCTTACAACACTAAGCATCCGCAGTTCAATATGACGCGCACTTCCCCTCGCCATGTTGATTTCATACAAATAGTGCCGCGAAGACAATTGAACGCGAGCTTGTGTCTTCCCATGAAGCAATGTCACTCGAAGTGTCACAGTCGGTGTTGGGTGGCTAATGATTTTCGAAGGTGGCGGCGGTTGTGGCGGACGTTGGACCGATGATGGCTTTGGACAAGTTGAAGGCTTCTTTTTTGGTGTTTTAACGCGCCATAGATTGCGTTGTTTGGATAGGAAGAGGTGGTGGAATGCGGGGTTTTCGATTTCGGCAGGTTTTTTGAGGATTTTGTGTGTGGTGGTTTCGCTTGTGTGAACCAGTGCGAGTCGAATCTGCCTGTCTGAACATTCGATCAATGGTAAAGAGCGTGTTTGGAATTGGTACAACAAATCAAGCGTCACGCATGGTTCGTTTGCTTGTGTGGGAAATGTGATTGTGACGGCGAAATGCGGTAATTCGGATGCTGGTGCCATTAAAGTTTCGACAATCAAGAATAGAAAGACGGAGACGTCTATGGAATGGGTGGAGAGGATAAATACGGTAATGTGTTTGGTTGGTTGTAGGATTGCGATAAGCTGTGATGGGGTTTGACACTTTGAAGGGGTTCCGATTTGCGCGTGGCATCGAATGGCTGTTGTATGAACGAACTGGTTCTGTAACGAGATGCGCGTCAAGTCGCAGGAAATGAATGGGATACACGCAGCTTACCATTTCTCAAGAGCAACCCAAAACTGCGGATAAGTTATATTTTATTTGAAAAGCAATTCTTGCCGCCAAATACAGCACTCGAAACCGAGTCATCCCACAGATTATGACTCACTCGCTGCATGTCCATCAGTGACACTGCAGACATCGACTTGAGATGGTTCCCGTTCCAAAGGAACCGAGACCGCTTTCTTTGCTGGAGTCGAAACCTGCGCTACCGCCGCTTTCTTCTTGGCGGATGCAACCGATGCGGGGTTCTTGAATCCAGCGGCTTTTCTCTTCCATTCAGCTGCGGGGACTTTGGGTGGTTTCTTTTCTTTCACCGATTCGTTTGCGGGTACAGACGTGCTTGGGCTTGAAGTGGTCGCGAGTTTGGGGGACTTTTTTGGAGGAACGGCTGGAGAAGGTGGATCGGTTGTCTCGGGAGCGTCTACCAAGCTGCGCTTCAAAGACGCGTTGGAATCTGCAGTAGATTCTGGCGTAGGCGTCGTCTCACGTTCGGACAAAGTTTTGCATTCGGGTTCTGGTTTTTGTGGCGTGGGATTGGATTCTACGGCCGCTTCTTGACTCGATTCTGCCGCAGATTGCACAACTTCATCTGCGACGTCGACTGACCACGACAAGTGTGGAATATGAAGTTACTGAATTTGCCTGTTCAAATCGTTTTCAAAACACACGAATGAACCTGAGATGTTTTGAGTGTCGGCAACTTCGACAGTCTCATTCACTGCTTCTGAAGTGGCAGAGTCGGCTGCTGGAGCTAAAACGTTGGGTTGTGAGGATGCTTTCATTTGCGCCAAATACGCTGCTTGCAGCGCGTCATGCTTTTCTTTGTACACCTTTTCGAATTGGAAAAAGAGAGGAAGTGAATAAAACCGAGGTTAGAGCAGCATCGCTGAGGGTTATGAGGAGGGTATTCTTGCTTTCTTATCGGCCTCTGACACAAGTTTCCAAGCATTCGAGCATTCTTTTGCCACATTCGCACCCTTCAGTTCAGGATGCGCGGCACGATGGTCGACAGAAAACAGCAAGTACGGCGTCGGTGGTTTCTTGAGTACGTCTGGGTTTGGAGTGCCGCGTTTGGTGGGTTGTTTGGGTTTGGGGGTTTTGGCGGTGCTTGTGGGTGTGCCGGTTTTTGTTTTGCTTTTTGTTGGAGTTGCGGGGATGGAAGATGTTGGGATGAGTGCTGAGGTTGGGATGGGCGCTGTGGTTGCGGTGGGCTCTGAGGTTGGGATTGGCTGGTTGGACAGCGCGCTTTGTAACATTGCCGACATGTCGTTGAGCTGCTTAATCATCTGAGGGGAGTGCGCTGGAGGTCAGTGATGTCGGCAAACGTGTTAGGGCAAGAGCATCACCTTCTTTAGGTGAGCCGCGGGCAGCAAGACTGCTGGCTCGAGGCTGTCGGACTCAGTCGTCATATTGAATCTGTTTCTGCGATACTTTTTCAAAACCGGAGCCAGATTCGGACGTGGCGAGCAAGACTTCGGACTTGGCGAAAAAAAAAAAATTAGAATTCGGACACGATGCTTGGACAGTCTGCTTTTGATTCTTTACAAACCACTTTTGGATTCTTTATTCAAGTGAAAATGTACATCAGAGAGAGAGAAAACTTGGAATAACGGCAACGTGCAAAGCTGGTTGAGGGAACCACATAAAAAAAAAAAAAAAAGAAAGAGAGAGAGACAGAGAGTAATCTGAACTGCCCGCACGAATTCGGACTTTCCTAGACATTTCGATTTCTTGAAGGGCGAGGTGGATCTGATCGAATGGTGTTGGATAAATTGGTCCACATTACCTGAGAAGTGAATGCGCAGGCAACCCACAATTGGCCTTCATGGTTGACAGATGAGCGCGCCCCTTTTGTCAACTCTGAATCAGCTGGTGCTCCGGACAGAATTTCAACAATCTTTCAAACTCTTCACAGTGCTTCGCTCCTCAAGATCGATCTCGCTCCCTCGCTTCGGTCTCGAAGGAAGATGTTTTGTTGGGTGCACAAGAGGAGGGACCGCATCCATCCGACTGGCATACACACTCGCCCCATTCGCCTCTTGAAGCGTTCAAATGGCGTTCGAAATGTGGATCGGATTATCCATTAGCGCCTTGTGATCATGGTCGAGACTCTTGTTCCCAATATTTAAATATTTAAATAAAAAGAATGAGTTTGCCGTTCGACGCGCAAGTGCAGTCGATTCTGTCGGCATGTTCCGAGATGGGCAACGTGCGTTGGACTTGTTCTGAACCCGTTTCAACAGCCGAATTCACCTTCGAATCCCGATCCCAGATGAGCAGAAACACAGCAAATTTCAACAACGCTTCGAACGCAATCGAGGCTCTCAAAGACTCACCTGATGCCCTGCGCATCTGCTCACATATCCTCGGTATCTGTCCAACTATCTTATCTATCTGTCTCCATATATCCTTGTGTTCATCCTCTTCTTTCTATGCACCTCAGAACACGCCGAAGACCCAACGACCATCTTTTTCATCGCCAATGTCACCAAGGACGTCATTATCCGCCACTACTCTTCATTCAGTCTGCAAACTCTGGTCGCCTTGCGTGGCGAACTCATGACGAACCTTCTCTCACCTCGGTTTCGAAATCCATCGTGCGTATACTCTTGTTATATCACCGGCGCAAGGACTCTGATCTTATTTTGTATTCACATGGGTTCGGCGAATCGATTGGATGGATTAGGTTCAAAGCAGATGTGATCAACTCGGCGATTTCCAAAATGGCACAAGCGATCGCGGTTATTGTGAAGCGGACATGGCTTGAGGACGCGATCCAAGAAGATCGAAAACACTTTTTCGTGAATTTGGAGGCGCTGAGGCGAAGTGGAAACCTGTTTAATGTTTGGAACCTTTTTTTTTTTTTTTT
>QEAP01000320.1:0-29637 GCA_006535975.1 Chytriomyces confervae | reverse complement strand
TAACCCTAACCCTAATCTTAACCCTATCCTACACGCGCAATAGTCCATCCTACCATCACATCCCGTTCATCTGTTTTCCCAAAGAAGCATAGTTTTTCGCACAAAAGTAACACCCTTCCAAACAACTTGTAAAATCCAGAAACAAGAGGATGCTCCGACGAATACGAAATAACACGGCGCCCCACAACGAAAACTCACGTGTGTAATACGAGGCGCGAATTATGGAAGTATTGCTTCGCTCAAAGATACAAAGTTGACAAACACGATGAAATTGGACGGATTCTCAGGAACCAATTTCGAAGTAACAGAGGCGATTGACACAATGTAGAATCGTTTTCGGGTCCATTATTTTCGCGCAAATGTAGAATGAGGTCTCTTGGCATATTGAGAACACACTCGATGATGCCGTCATACAGAATGGCAAGAAATCTTTCCGTGATTTCGGAATCCCATGTCCTTCCATGGAGGTTCTCGAGCTTCTGATACCAATTCGACGGCATTTTCGTTCACGGGGGGATTCGACGATGCAAGAAATTACGAAAATCTGCTTTGCTGTTGAAATGTCAGCATTAACAAGAAACAGAAGAAAGGCGCATATTTTAAACTCACCAACTCTGGTCCAGAATGAAATCAGGAGCTCATGCTTGTTCAATTGCCAGAGCAACTGAACAAATGAGGTGACCATTGGATCACGGAAATAGGATCGGATTTTCGGAAAGTTCAAAAGGGAGGACACTGAAACTTGCTCTGCAATTGTATCATGAATAAACATATTCAATTAAGGCGCGGTGTGCATACCAATGGCGTCCAAAAAATCCGATTCAATGACCGTCATTTTGTGCGCAACCTTTTTAAATGCATCCAAAAAGGCGGATACGTGCGAATACTTGGCATTATTGGACCTGATTTGTGCATCAAATTAAGTATAATCAAATCTACCGTTGGTAACAAGTCGCACCCTTCAGCCAACGATGCGAGTTTCTTCATCAGGATTGACAGCAACTCTTTCAACTTGTTTTCGGACAAAAGCACTTTGCATGGCTTTGCAAACAGGCCAAGCCCTCAAACACCCTAAGCAAGTGACTTGTAACTGCCATCCGATGCATTGATGATGGAAACAAAGTCTTTGACAAAATACCAAAACAGTTCAACTTGAAGAACATTTTCAAGCTCTTGCTCCGACAAAGCAATTGTGACCTGCAATCGTTTGTTAACGTGACTCGCTTTCAAGGTCACGAAAGAAGACTCACTTCCTGGAAGAAAGCTGTCATTGCTCCATGACCGAGCTTGCTGATGGCCTTGTTTGTGTGTTTGCACATTTGCGTCAGGCAGGTGTGCAGATACCTGATAGCATCGCGATCAGAGCAGATTTGAATTGTCGCAAACATTTTGGATGCTTCGACTGTAATCACATCAAGAATTCGCGACTTAATTTCCGAATTTGAAGGTCATGAATCACTCACCCTCTGTGATGGGCATTGCGTGCATGTAATTGAAAAGCCCCAAACAGCACCCGCAAGAAGATCCATATCTGGTTCAGCGGTTTTGATACAAGTCGCGATAGCAGTCATCATTCTGCGCTTAAGTTGCGCTGGGTCCATGTTGCCATTTGCCGAGAAACAGTCGGGATAGTATCCGACGAGCGCACCCAGCAATACGAGCATAACACTCTTGACTGCAGTTGCCCCCGTGATTGCGCTCTCATAAAGGAAGGAATTACGGGACGAGACAATCTTTGATTTTGCCTTGAATGCATGCTTGTACAAAATGTTTCGCGATTGCTTCCACTTTTGGCACACCTAGTAAGGACGCTTCGTCGAGGGAAATGAGCGCGAAAACGGCCGTCTTTTTAACCACAGCACATTCTTTTGAAATGCGAGAAGAGCGTCACGCACACGGACTGGGAGACATGTAACTATAATTCATCAGGCCCATTCATCAATTAGAGAAACAGGAGGAGATGCATGATCTCATCAGGCAACTCACGTGCGTTTCATTAGCCGAAGTGGTCGTCACAAACTGTCTTCGAATGAGGTCCACAAAGAAATCGAGCATCAACTGCTTCGCTTTCGGGGGCAGACTCTTGCGTGTGTTTTTCAGAATGGGGAGAATGCCGCGTTGTTTGCCAAACAGGAGCGAGACGGCGAGTTCTGGTTGATCGTTGTTCAAATCGTTGGGACTTGCAACTTTCGAGACTGGCGTTCACGTACCTTTGCCTACGCCCTGCATTTGGACAACGGTGCTCTGTGTGGCGACAACCGCTGCTTCAGCGTTCTCGCTCCAAGTCCGGAGCGTATGTCAAAAAATATTTACGCTTCACCAAATAAATAAAATCTGATCATTCAAATCTTCTTTTCGTGACGCGTTCATTTGAACGAGCATCGACAAGAGCTTCCGCCTGCTGTGCAATCCACGCCTCCTGCTGTTCAACCAAGTTTTGTTGTTGCGCCAATTTTCGACTCTTTATCGAAAACCGTTGCAACCAAAGCTACAATATCATTGTTTACGAATGCCAGCTTTTGTGCTCGTGTGAAATATCTGCTTCCAGTCCTGGATCAACTGTCTGATAAATATGGAACAGCATCTGCGGTCCGTCTTCTTTCCTGTGGCAGCTTTTGTCGGTGAGTAGATGAGTTGATGGCGAAATTTCCAGACATTGAAGCGGTGTCGGTGGAAAAGGGTGCCATTCGTGTTCTTTCAAACAATTAACTGGTCACAATGGATACATCACAGTGGCAAGAATTTGTGCAGTTTATTCGAATAGCGCAGCCGAGGCAGGTGATGTCATACTTGGGGAAAATGCGCGGTGCTGCATCTGGACATCTCAACAGGGAAAGACACATGCTAGGTTTGAGAGATTAGTGGAACAGGGAGCATTGTGATTTGCATTGTCTTGGGGTGATATATCGCTCCGCTGGCACGCTCAAGCTCTGCCAACGTCCAGACAGGAAAATACCACACTGGGCATCCGTACTTCGATAAACACTGCCTTTTCTTTATTTCACTATCCAAAACCGCAATTAATGAAAAAACCTGAATCGTGTTCTCAATTCTGATTGAACGCACAGCGTCCGCACGAATTGGACACACAACCTTCACATCGCCAGTACCATTGGTTGCATACCCAGCCGCACGTTGGGCAGCGCTTGTATTTTCCCATGATATAGTGCTTCTCCCAATTATGCCTGTGCTGATCGTGGTGCTGGTAGACCCTACGGATACGCGCTTGCTCTGCAACATTTTCTTGATGAATAATTTTCAATAATTTTGGATCTTCATATCTTATTTGCCTCCCAGACAACAAGAAGGTTCCAGGTCCTGGTCCTGTGTCCGAAGCTCCCGCAGAACAATAGCGTGTTTGCAGAGCAATGATGAAAGTAAAATGTAAGCAAAGAAGGGAAGCAATTAAAACTGGAACGCGCGTAAAAATGAATTCTAAAAGAACCAGCTATTTTAATAACACACAGTCCATGAACGTACATAAGAAGGGATAGCATATACTGCAAGGCAACAAATTGATACTGAGATTTGGACCGTGTAATTGGGTGTTACAGAAAAATGACTCAAAATACAAATGGTGAACGCGATTCTGGTGGCGGAAACTGGAGAGCACGGCGGGGAGGGAAGAGCGTCGGTAGTAGCAGCGGTGATGCCGTTGGATATGGGGGGTTGGTTGGTGGCGAGAGAGGGGGTGCCAGTGGTCATGATCGCGGTGGTGGTGGTCGTGGTTGTGGGGGTGGAAGGGGGAATGCGAGGGGGAGAGGGAGTTCGAATAATGGGAGGGGGGGAGGGAATTCAGGTTGGAGAGGTGATGGAAGGGGGGGTTCCAGTTATGGAAGGGGCAGAGGGGATGGGAGAGGGAGGGGTAGCAGTGCAGCTGGATCAACTGGACCGCGTCGAGAAAGCATCCCTTCCTCCACTTCTTCGTTTACTCTCTCAAGTTCATTATCTTCCTCTTCTGTTTCCGACGCGGAAATCCGACGCTTTGTTTCGACCATCTCGACTGGTCCGATCCCGGCGCTGTCGAGCACAATCACAAAGTACGAACCGCTCTGGAATGCGTGCTGGCACAATCCAAACAGACTGGACGTGGATGGAATGCGCTGCCTTCTGACCGCACTCGCGCGTCTTCCCCCTTCAGCGGCCAATTCACCACCACAAATCAGCCACGTGATCAGTACCGTCAACCTGTTGTTACAAAAGCAGTCGGGTGCCCCAGAGCATATTGCACCTGACGCCAATCTGATCATCGATGTTGTAAATGTAAGGCTTCTTCAGTGTAGTGCCAAAATTATTATTATTCATAGTAACCATTGTTCGCGTTGTAGCGTCTGCTCAAATTCTTGTGGGACGGAGACGTCGAAGGGATCCGTGACGGGCTGGAAGCTATTCTCTGTGCCGTGATTCCGGGCCTGAATTTACGCGATCCAGACCAGCGGAAGATCAACGGCAAAATCACCGACTTGTTGGATGTGCTCGAGAAACCGTGGTCCATCAAAGTGGCTCACGTCATTCATAAGCCGTCGACCGACTCAAGTGAACTTGTACTCAAGGATCAGCCAGTTGCATTTGCGCATCTGAAATGGCGTTTGGCTACTGTAGGATGGCTTTGCGACCCCACCGCATTCAACCCGCACGAACTACCGAAAATGCACACCCCGGGAGGACAAGGCAACGGTAAATCACTTTTAATTGCTTTCCCACTTCGTATTAAGCGATCTTTATATATAATTATATTATTATTTAATTAGGTGTATATAGCAGCCCTTCTGAGTACATGGACACGCTCATGAAACTCATGGTTGCAATCACATTTGAAGAAGGCAACAGCGCTTTGAGTCCATTGTGCAGAGTACGTGGCGACAAGGATATGGATTGCGGAAAAGTCCTTCGCCCTTTGCATGTTTCGTCTCAATCTATAGGCTCAACTATGCAATGTTCAAAACGTGGATGCAGTGGTAGAGTTATCCTCGTGTGCGCCGATAAGCGCCATAATCAAGGTCTATGTGCACCATGTGGTAGCTCAGCTCGTCGCTCTTTACTCGGCCCGCCGGGAATGTCTGCCGCTACGCATTTGTATGACGGAATCGTTTCGAAAGCAACATTCGACGGTCGATTATATTTGAAGCAAGTTCTGTCGCGTAAACCACCTTTGAAAGAAATTCATTGGCGGACTTCAAAAAGATTGCAGTCCCCCAACTTGGTGGGTCTTGTCAAGCTTTCCTCGCGTGGTGCGAACTTGAACATGGAGATGCGTGTCGTGTGGGCTGAAATTGTGGACCACTCGAGAGAGAGATATGCGAGGGAGGATGAAATGAGAAAAAGTGGTCAGTTGGCCGTATCGATATTGAATCTGGGAAACGTCTTTGCCATTGATGTGGAGAGTGTGACGGACGACGCGTTGGCATTCAAAATGGGAGATTTCGTTGCTGTTATTGACTGTCAGACGTTTGTACCTGAATTCATTCCAGTGTTAAAGGTAAATTACTGGGTCTCATTCATACGTTTTTTTTTTTATTTTTTTTTTTAATGGAAACTAAACTGTCGCTCCACTATTAGGCTCTTGAAATTCAGCGGCAAACCACTCCTTTGCCATTCCAAGACGGCGTTCTGTTGAATCTATCATTTGGAAAGAAGGCTCTTCGCTCTCAAGTTATCGAAGAAGTTGAGGATGCGGATATTGCGGATATTGCGGAGACTGCCGCCGATTCAGACGACGATCTGCTGGCGGAAATTATCCTTGGAGATGATATAACTGTAGATCAAGAGACAAGATATCGAATTGAATGTCTGGTCGCAGAGAGTGAACTGGATCCCATCATCCAAATTCGACGCTCACCAAACGCCCGGAATCTTTTGGAAAGGAGGCTGATGGAACTTGTTCAGTCTGCAACGTTGGATTCTGGACAGTTTGATAGTTTCATTGGATCGCTTATGTATCCTGTCCATTGCACTCAAGGTGGGCGGTGGTTTCACATCAAACTGACTCGTGCGCTCCCATGGACTGAGCAAATACTTATTTATTTTTACTTTATATTTCAAAAGGTCCACCTGGAACAGGCAAGAGTTATTTGGGCGTCGTCATTGCGCGAGCGCTTCTACGAATTCGTGAAATTTGGATGCAGATTTCGCCATCTGTTGCCGCACCGCCCCTGCTGATTCTTTCCTACAAAAATCACGCCATTGATGAGTTCCTCTGCGATTTGGTTCAAGCGGAACCACGGCTCTCCATGGTTAGAATTGGCTCAATCAAGGATGAGCGGCTTCGCCAATTCTCCGAGTCGAGTTACGCGCATTCAAATGCAGAAGTTGTGATAGCGCGTGAAAAGCTGGATCACATACACAACCTCAAGTTGAATCTTGATGCATTTTTCGCGTCAATGGCAATGATTGGTCTTGCTCGAAGCGTCATGTTTGCACCCTTAACATCTGACTTTGTGGTGGAGAAGGAGCGAAAAAAGGTGGCGTACGAGGCTGCAATGAAATTGAAAGAGTCGCTGGTCTGGTTGGGCAAGTTTCCAGAATTGGTACGTGCACTGACGGCAAAACCGGATGAGCAAGAATCTGTGACTGCGAGCGGAAATGCACTTTCAACAATCCAGTACGAAAATATCGAGCCCATTCTTTCTGAGTGGGAATACGAAAAGAGCAAACATCTTCCATCCGAAATGATTGAAAAGCTGTATGACGGCATCAAACACTACAACGAGTCGATGGATTCTGCAGAAATTCTATGGCGCTTCATTACGGGATTTACACCGCAGCCATTGTGTGCCTTCCCATGCCCAGAACTCTCGTCACTTGGTAGCCTATTATGTCCCGAACATCAATGCGCCTTCTCGAACGATTTTACGCGCTGCGATGGTGCGGTGGTTCCAAACAGGGAATTTTGCGAAATCCATTATTGTCATGCAGAGCAGTGTGATCAAAGTCGTATCGTATCTGGAGGAACTTCTCAGTCGTTTTGCGAATTCCATGCATGTTTTGTTTGCATTCGGATGGGACTTGAAGCGGGCGAAGCGTTCGATTCTCCGCCTCGGAACGTTTGCAAACAACACCTGCTATGCATGAAATGTCAAAACTTGGCTGACAGTGGGGATGTCTACTGCGCCGAACATCAGAGGACTCCATGCAAGTTTTTGATAAACGGCAAGATTCTGTGCAAAGGGGTGGCGTCCTCGAAAGCGGTTCCGTTTTGTTCTGCGCATCAGCAAAAGCAGAAAGAGTGGATGCCGTTTTTTAGGGCTGAAAAAGCGACACTGAATAATGAAGCGCTGTCGGCGGGGTCCGGACAATGCCAGTCGAAAACGTCCAAAGGAAAACCTTGCAAAACTCCGCCTGCTGCCGGTCAAAAGTATTGCAAAGTCCACAAGGACAAGATTGCGGAACAAACTGCTTGGGAAATGATTGAATCGAACGTTAAAGAGGCTGATTCAGGAACTATGGAATCAATCTCAAATGTTGACGAGGCGACTCCTATCAAAATTCAAGATTTTTCTGAAGTCCCTGATGCTTCCGAGTCCAGCAAGATGGATCATGTCACTGGATCCGAAGATGATTTAAAAAATTCGGCGGCTATGGAATCCGTTTCACCTGCTGTTAACGCCACGGAATTCGAAACTCAAGCGTCTTCAGACTTCGCTGACGATTCAGGGTCGAAACCGAAAGAAGAAGACACTGGATCCGAAGATGACTTTATGGTCATTGATGCGCCAGCCGTACGTGTGGAGTCAATGGATGAGTATGATGTCCCAGACCACTTGCAACATTTACGAGAAATTGGCATCCCTGGCGACAATTTCGCGGCCACATATGATGACGGGGATGATGAGGCAGAGGTCTTTGCGGAAGCTCCGGAAGATTTGAATGAAGATACGGAAGGTTCGCTGATCATTGCCTCTCACCTTTGGGGATGGGAAATGAGCATTGACGATCGATGGAAGGTATGCCAAGGAGCCATAGGCATGGTCGCAATGCTCAAGACGGCTTTTGACGGTGTTCTGCGTAAAGAAGTTAATCAAACCCGGCGGGAGTTGCATTATGCAGATGTCCGAGCTCGTTCAAAAGTATACGAGGGGAAGAGTGTTATCGGGGGTACAATCGTGGGTTGTATTTCGAGACTGGAGCCCATTCGAAATACCAACCCTTTTGCTGTTCTGGTGGAAGAAGCTTCTGAAGTGATGGAGCCTTTACTCTTTGCATGTCTGGGAACATCTACGATCAAACTCGAAATGGTTGGCGACCATTTGCAGCTTCAACCGTCAATGATGAGTAAGTTTGAGTTTGAGCAAATCAATAAGATGAACACGTCGCTGTTTGAGAGATTGATCCGAGCGCCTGAAGGATTCAAAGTACCGAGCTCTGTTCTATCGGTACGCCTTTTCCTTAAACTGATGTGGCTTCAAGCTCAGATTGTTTTCGGTTTCAACACAGATTCAACGTCGAATGCGTCCAAACATTGCCGATCTTACGCGCAATTTTTACGACGATATCACAGCAATTACAGACCACAAACGCTGTCTTTCTCGCAAAATCGGTGAAGATGCGGTCGTTAGACGTGGACAACCTCGTCTGCTGGATTCGACTGAATCCAAAGGGTGGGAAGTGCCTGGTCTGAGCTCTAATCTGTTCTTATGGGTAGCTAAAAAACCATACTTCTGATAATGATAATGATGATATTGACTTTTTTTTTGTGAAAAGACACACAATGGGCACGAGGAGCGAGCTTCGGTCGGTTTATCGAAAGTTAATCGGGTCGAGGCAAAAATGGTACGGACTCTCAAAGACGGATTTCATATCCTTAAAAACAAATTTTTCCAAGGTGTGCAATCTTGCAATGTTTTTGGTATCAAATGGCGTTCCCGTCACATCAATTGCAATCATCACACCTTACAAAGGTCAAATGATGGAGCTACGAAGGATGCTGGAAAAGCCGCCATACAAACTGGTCACATTCAAGGATCCGAAACATTCTCTCACGCTTAGCACGGTAGATCGATTTCAGGGAGATGAAGCAGGTTCGTTTTTTTTATTTTGGATTCAGATCCACTTGTCCTCATTGACGCATTTTGTGAAGATATCGTTATTGGATCGCTCGTCGTTGATGCGAATACCAAGTCCCCTTTTGCGCGGCTCGTGAATCGAATGATCGTCCTCAACAGTCGTGCGCGTATTGGCTATTATCTGGTTGCAAATCTTGGATACTTTGAAAAGAACAGCGTCCCGCATTGGGCTTCAACAATCAAGAATTTGAGTGAACCGGCTCCCATGATAACAGCTGGAGCATCCTCCGACGGCGCTTTTACAGATGCGCGCATTGGGCACAAATTGCCCCTTTGTTGTCCACAGCATCGCACTTCGACGGCTTCGGCAGCAACCGCAGCAAATGTTAAGCTGGGCTTTTGCGATGTGACTTGTGTGGAGCCTCTTCCTTGTTCTCACGAATGCGGAATGAAATGCCATTTTCCCGTCTTGACACACGAAACCAATTGCAAAGTCCAGATTGAAGCGCCCTGTCTAACGCATCCCCAAGCAGTCGACTGCGCAAAGCTGTTTTCTCTGGCAAAGGTTGCACACAAGTTGGGAGTTGATGCAGCGAAAGCGAAATTCAGATGTGACGCCAAGGTTGATGTTCAGCTACCTTGCACTCACCGAAAACTTTTCGATTGTGCGGATGAAAAGGAGTTTTCTTCTGGAACCAGGCCGTTTCCGGTAATTCCTCCTTTTTGTGTTTGGAAGAAACACCCGTATTTAAATTGTTCACAATTCGCAGAAATGTCTGCAACAATGCCTGTCGCCATTTGTTTACCCGACATGCAAGCACGAATTACATGGAAAATGCCATCAAATTACTCAGTACATTAATAAGACGGCCACAGTTCCAACCTGCTCTGAGGATGTAGAGTATATTCCGGCTTGCGGTCATTCTGTGACGGTGAAATGCTCGATGCGACAACTTTATGAATCAAAGACAGCCAGTTTTGCATGTGCTGCTAAAGGTTTGTCTGCATATCGCGTCTACTTTCCAAAAATCTGAACCTTTGAATTCAGTTGACGTCAATTTGCCTCGGTGCCTACATGCTGTCGCAATTCCGTGTCCACAAGCGCTTGGATTAAAGAGCTACTCGGGACAAGCCGTGAACCAAATGAATCGCGTTTTAGAAGGGGTATCATACGGACCAACTGATGCGGTATGCAAGCAGCGGGTTACCTTTTTGCGTAAATGCGGGCACAAGGAGCAACTCCCATGCGACAAGGCCTTTTCAATGTCCTCTGCCAGTACCACTTGTGGTGTTTCCCTTTTGATCAAGAATCCTTACTGCGGTCATGAAGCGAAGGTTCTTTGCGCCGAAAAAACTGCCGTGGAAGATAAACTTGCAAACAAGGGTTTAACTGCACCTCAAGCGGTTATGAGCATACGCGAAGGAGAAGCGGGAGGGTTTGGCGAACTTCGGATTGCAGCTCCGTGTACCACAAAAATTCGACTGATCCGCAAGTGCGGTCATGAAGAGGAAGCCACCTGTCACTCAGCTGAAAATGTTTCAACCGCTTGTCAAATTTTGGTGACGGCGCGCAGCGGATTGTGCGGACACGAAGTTAGTGTTCCTTGTGGTGATCTAAGCCTTGTGCAAGCGATTTGGGACAGCGATACCATTGCCAATCCTGCATACAAGATGCTGATGGATAGCGGTGTTCTATTCGATAATATGCCAATCCCACTCAGCATCCCATCAAAAATTAAATCGGCTCTGCTGTCTTGCAAACACAGTATCACAGTGCGACGGACCAGTTCGTGCAACCATACCATCAGTATGGCATGCAAAGAAGCTTTTAAGCTGCTTTTAAATGCATCGCCGATGAAAGGATTGAAACCGTGTAAGGAGCAAGTGTTATCCCAGCTTGGATGCGGCCACACTCGGCAACAAATCTGCTCCAAATTAATCGGAGACTCGAAAATTGCGTGCAGTCAGAGAACCATCCGGAAATGCTGGAATTTCAATGTATGCTCGCAGCAGGTTGATGTTGTTTGCGGGTCTCCTGAATCTCCGCGTTGTTCCATTCTCATTCCGTGGGATTGTCCAGCTGGCCACAAGTTTGACCTGCCAGTTTGCTCAAACGGATATCCGTTGAATTGTCCTTCTTGCGCCAGCGATCGTATAGACCAAGAAATCCAAGCTATTGAGCAAAATCCCTTCGAAGAAGCAGATCCTTTCATGCGGGACAACAATGTTATTACTGAAATGTTTAAGGAGGCGGATGATCCAGAAAAGGCGTGCATAAATCTAATTGGTATTATTTCGTCCACAAAAGCAGCTTTGGAAGAAATGCCATTGTGGGACCGCCCCATTTTGACACCTTTCGTCAGCTTTGGGTTTATTCCTGTGAATGGAGCACCTTCCAAGTTCGATCTTCGCTCGAATGTCAAACAAACAACTTATAATGGCGTTGCGGTCTGTCCTTGGACAATCTCAAATCTGAAGAAAGCACTTCAGTTTATGGGCAGCAAAAAAGAGTTGTTTTTTATTTTAGTTCAAGGGCGTGGTATCAAGTCACTTATCAAACCTGCGGACCTTCCATCTATTCCATCTGGAAATACGAAGGCAAAAGCGCACCAAACTGCCCAATTATCAAGATGGATTAAAGCGCAAACTGAAATGAAGGGATATGATTCGATGGCATGCGCACTAAACGGATGGGAGTATGATGTATTTTGGGATCCGTTCTGTGTTTTCTCTCACGGGTTTGTTCGAGTCACAAAAGACCTTTTGGAAACATGGATTGCAAACAAGCGTCTGCAAGTCTATCGTCCAGAAACGCGGAGACCAGCGCTGGTACAATACAAACTTCCACATGCGCCAGGAACAGATACCGATATGAAAGCTAGTCAAGCCAAGCAAGCTCATGCTCTCAATGTTTTCAAAGGAACAGTGGCAGATGGGATTACCGTTTGTACATCGTGGAATGGATCATCTCTCGGATTGCGTGGTTCTTTTTCTCAGACGGTGGAAAAGGAACTTCATTCCAAGCTGACGTTCGTCCTCAAAGCCTCTTCAAAGTCAGCTCCTCAACTGTATGCGGGCATTAGTTATTTGGAAGCGTTGGATGAATCTCTACTTGTGCCGGAGCTCAAATTACTTTCTGCAATGGAAATGTCGAGTCTTGGCTCAAATGAGGAAGCACAGCTATTTTTGCAGGAGTACTTGCATGCAGTTCAAGGTTCAGAGGCGCACCCACTTTTGCTTTTGGCCCTTGCAAGGATTGAAATCGCCTCAGATAATCGACGCTCTTTCATGCAAGCGTTTGATCAAATTGCGGAATCCAACTCCAGCAAATGGTTCTGGCCAGCCGAAGTCATATTGTTGAAAAACCCGGTTTCTGCACCTGTGTCATCTACCCCTACCACTCCTCGCGAAATGTGGGATGAAATGAAGAGAAGAGAAGGAGTTTCTTCAGCTGCAATGGAAGAGCTCGTAGATCTAATTGGGCTGAAGAAAGTGAAAATCGCGGCCCTTGAGCTCTTCAAATCGGCCATTGCGTTCTCCAAAATGTCCGCTGTTGCTCGTCAAAAAAATTCGCTTGCATTGAATTTTTCATTTTATGGCAATCCGGGCTGTGGGAAAACTACTGTGGCCAAATTGTTCTCAGCGGTTTTATCTGATTGCAAATTAAGGCCAAGCAAAGAATTTTTTCATCTGAGCCCTCGGGTTCTCAAGGATGAAGGCGCAGATAAGTTCATGGAGAGAGTCAAAAAAGCTGAAAACGGTGTCATGTTTATTGGTAAGATATCCATCAAGTTTACAGTCTGGCGTTGCTGTTAACACCTTCTTTATTCAGATGAAGCATATAACCTCTCCCCAGTGGACGATCCTAAAGGCCGAGAAATTGTAAACGAGCTCCTTGTCGTTTCTGAGGACATGCGCGACAAAGTCTCTATCATTCTCGCAGGGTACGAAGATGATATGCAGAACAAGCTGTTCTCATTCAACGAGGGATTAAAATCTCGCTTTCAAGCAATTATGTTTGAGGACTTCGATTCGGGAGAGCTTGAAATGATTTGGAACAAAATGGTGAAAGATAGAGAATGGAAGGCGGATCCCCGAATCGGACCTCTTGTTGCCAGAAAACTTGCAAAGTCGGCAAATCGTAAGGGGTTTGGAAATGCGCGTGATGTTCGCAACAAGATTGAAGAAGCATGCAAACGAGCTCTTGCGCGGGATGACTGGGACGGCGATATGTTTTTGAGACTTGAGGACGTTGTGGGAGTGAGCCCTATGAAGAACACCAAACTAGTGCAACTCCTTGGTGAGCTGGATCAACGAATTGGATGGGCGTCAGTGAAGCAAACAGTTAAAGAGTTGGTTGCCGTTTGCGAAGCTAATTATGAGCGGGAGTTGAAGGGCATCGATGCAACGCCTGTCATTCTGAACAGGCTATTTCTTGGAAATCCGGGAACAGGTATGAGTATACGCACCTATTTCACCATCTGAATCTCGATTGCAGGAAAAACTACTTGCGCAGGGATATACGCCAAAATTTTGAAGCAGTTGAATTTCTTGACCAAGGGCGAACTGGTTGTCTCCACCGCCTCTGATTTTGTAGGGCAATATGTTGGACAATCTCAGACGAAAACGAATGCTTTGATCGAAAAAGCTCGTGGAAATGTGAGTGAAAAAATATCCGATGGACAATGCTGATTTGTCTTACTGGCAGGTCTTGCTTATTGACGAGGCTTATAATCTGAATGACAACTTATACGGCAAGCAAGTTTTGGACGTTCTTGTAGAGAAAGTTCAAGGGTCCGAAAACGATGATATTGCAGTATTACTCTGTGGATATGATGGTCAGTGAAAATTATTGATATCAAACCCCCCCAACATTTTCTGAATACGGGCCTCCTAACATAATAACAGAGCCAATGTTGGCAATGCTGCGTGACCAAAACCCTGGGCTGGCTAGGCGATTCCCTCGAGAATATGCATTCGATTTTCAAGATTACACCGACTCGGAGCTTATGCAGCTGTTTGATTACGAATGCGCCAACAAAAAAGTGAAGGTAGCGTTCTTGGCGAAAAAAGCTGCAATGGAAATGCTCGCAAAGCAGCGCCACATGCCCAACTTCGGAAACGCGGGAGCAGTAAACTTGCTTATTCGGAATGCTGTTTCGAAAGCTTCAGTTCGACAATCAGCTGGAAGCGACTCTTATCTCACTTTGGAAGACTTCGGTGAAATTCAGAACACGGATCCCATGCGTCGACTTGAAGGACTCTACCGAATTGATTCTGTGAAGGCGAGTTTGATTGAATTGAGGGATGCGTACAATGTGGCCCTTAAGGAGGGTAGTGAACTTCCAAACGTCACAAATTTTGTTTTCACTGGATCTCCTGGAACTGGAAAGACGACTATCGCGCGTGTTATGGCAGAAATTCTCTTTGAAATGGGAATATTGTCGACGAACAGGCTTGTAGAAACCTCCGGCCTTGGTCTCACCGGAGAATACATTGGTCATACGAAAAAAAGGGTAGAAGAGAAACTCGGAGAAGCGCGTGGAGGTGTCCTCTTCATCGGTAAGTTTAAAAGTAGGTAGTTTCATTTGCTTAAGAACCTTTGCCATCATTCTAGATGAAGCATATGAGCTTGGAAAAGGTCATTTTTCTGACGAGGCACTAACATCCATCGTGGCGTCCATGACGAACCCATTGTATCGAGGCATGGTCATTATCCTTGCGGGATACGCGGCTGATATTGACCAAATGATGAACAAGAATGTTGGCCTCAAGTCTCGCTTCACACGTTTCTTCCACTTTGACGACTGGACTCCATCTGATAGTTGGCTATTCTTGTCTGACATGGCGAATTCAAATAACTATCTTATTGATGACGAAATCGAAGACTACGCGATGACTGCTTTGCAAGAGCTGATCAAGTTACCAGGTTGGGGTAATGGTCGGGATATGACTTATATTTGGAAACAATCGCTTGAAAAGCGATCGTCCCGTGTCAAGAACGCACCGGAAACGCTCCAGAAGACTCTCTCGCTTGCCGATATTTCTCCCGTTATACAGGCAATGCTGGAAACTCGGAGTAAAAATGCCACGCCAGTCTCATTCTCAAATATGCCGCTGCCACATCTAAAGGATTTTACCATGCCGCCATTACTGAGAGCGCCTCCGAAGCAGCAAGAAGCCCCTCCAAAACAGCAGGAAATGATGAATGAATCCAAGAGAAGCGACGAAAATCGTGAAGTGAAAAAGGATCTGGAGAAACTGCTGGAGGCATTATTTGACAACGAAACGGTATTCATTTTTTTGTTCGTTTTCCATTCCATCTTTCCAACGTTGTTTTCTAGGCCCTTCGCGATCATGGCGTTAGCGAAGAAGCCTGGGCTGAGTTGGAGCGTTCAAAACAAAAGCGGATCGAGGAATTGGAGCGTATGCGTAAAGAACTAGAAGAGTTGAATCGCATCCGGGATGAACAGGAAAGAGAGCGCAAACGTGCGGAGTTTGAGAAAAAAATTCGCGAAGAGGCCAAAAAGGAGAAGGCATTGCAGGAACGAATTCGCCAAATTTGTCCTTGCCCCGCTGGCTTCCAATGGTTTAAGACTGGAAATGGGTGGCGATGTGGCGGGGGTTCTCATTTTGTTAGTGACGCGCAGTTGCAAGCCAATTTTACGAAGTGAGTATGTGGAAGAATTATTGCTGGTCAGTATGTGTTGGAAGAATTATTGCAGTTTATTGCTTGGAGTAAAAGTCCACTTGTATTCTTTGTCTTGTCTTCGATGGTTTCATCATTCTTGCACAATTTGTACTATTTGATTCAAAGGATATGAGGCATGCGATTGCTTTTATTTCGGCCATGCACTCCCTTGAACCCTTCTTTGGAGTGACTGTCAATATGGTCATGACTCATACACACCGCAGCCAAGACAAACACCAAACATACAAATAGAGCAAGGAAAGGGGCCATTGTGTCTCGAGACATCCTCAGTTGCATCCAAACGCAGCTGAACGATAGAAGCACGCGTCAAATTTTTGAATTTGGCTGTGTTTGCATTGAAAAAAAGGCAAGGGCAAGGAAACGGTTGACTTCCATCAAGAGTTGGATTTATAAGAGCTCCAAAATACGCTCAATTGCACGCAAAAGATGGAAAAACAAGAGTAAAATACCTGGGCAAGTACGATATTCAGAGAGGTACTGGCGGCGTGTTATGGGATGCGTGCTCACTCATGAACCCGGCTACCTACTCACTTTCTGCTGCAGGTAGATCCATTGGGGCTCTGTACACTCTGCTACCGCACTAATTATAAACAGGATTACCATTGGCTACAGGTGTTCACGATTTCACAAAGTCTGCAGCATGTTTCTGTTGAAAGATGGTTTGGATTCGGGTGTTAAAGTGCAACCCTCATGCAGATAGCGCGCAAATTATCTAGACTCGAATTGAGATCGAGATATTAACCCAAGAGACGTCCGGTGTTTATGATGCAGAAATTGCCGAGGAATTTGGTGAGTAGGTCGGCGGATTGATCAGCTGAGGAGATTGATTGAAGTGCGACTTTGCAGTAGTGAATGAGGGATTTGAGGTAGTTGATGCGAAGTGAGTTATGTTTGGAGCCCTTCCTTCTAATTGGACGCCTCCATCTGAGCCGGAATAATTCCCAGCCGAGGCTACGATGGAGCCCCCCGTAGTCAAGGGCTTTTGTTTAAACGGTAGTTAAGACGTTCTTTTATTAGTTCAGTCAGATGTTTGTATATTCTGGATTACCCTGGATTTCAGTTCGCGACGAATGTACAAAAGTCTAACTTCACAAGCATGTTGCGATCATGAAGGGTCTTGTCGCCATAATCTTTGGTGTGCATGCCTACTTTATCGCTTCTACTTGCATTGGGGGTATCAATGATGCCAACTTAAACGTCATACCTTATTACGAAAATCCACCCCGGAGACGGCCAATTTATTTCTTTCAAACCTCGTCGGCGGCCTTCTTGGCCCTTCTCTCCTTCAGCACCACAACCAAATGCCAAAGCTCAACAATCAATAACAGCGAGACTTCTATAGAGTATAGGATTATGCGATCTTGATCAGTTCCAATCTTCCAGAATGAGATGATGAGAATAATCAGGGCAGCGTTGAGCGAGAAGCCGCCGGCGAAGGGCGTCAAGAATGTTGCGGCCGTCATGTTGCGTGAGTATTCAAAGAGTCTTCTTCTTGTAAGTCGTTTTGGCGGTGGTAGTGGCAGTGGCGGCAGCAGTGTGGAGGCTGTTTTTTTTTGTTGGTTGTACAGCCAAGGTTGAACGGCTTTTTATACGAATCGGCATTGATTGGGAATACATTTACAGTTTGATTGAAGCAAAGCGGGTGGCGAGGTGGCCAGAGCGTGCACCTGTTTTGTTTTGCGAGGTGCTCGATGTCTGGCGGTGCGCGAATTCGATCACTGGAGGAAGCAAGCAAGAAAGGGAAGTAGAGGCTTTGCGAGAAGAAGAAGAAGAAGAAGACGGCCATGAACTGGAGGTTTGAGCTGCAACTGACTAGATTATAAATTGGGTACTTGCCACTCAATTCATGTCAACTGACTCATCTCCTGCATCCAACAAATGACGCGCGACACCGGTCACTGCAAACGTCCGGTCGACGCGGTGGCTACTGTTTCTGAAACCGGAGGAACTGTTCCTCGGTACCAAGCACCCGTTGCTCCGCCAATCGCATTCTTTGTGCTGGGATTGTTGGAATTGCCCCCCCGCACCCGACTCGTGTGACTGAAATAAATTACGCACTTATAATAAATTGAACCGCGATCTCGCAGTCAAAGCACCAAAACCCACCCAAAAAATGAAGTCTTTCCACCTTCAGTCCCTGTTTGCTCTCACTGCTCTCGTTGGAGTTTGTGTGGCGATCGACGCGCTTCCGCCCCATCTCCTTGACGAGGACACATTGTCAAAATCTGAAGGCAATCTTGAACGACGCGGAGGCGGTGCTTTCATGCTGATCCTTCTGGGAATGTTTTCTCTCTTGGGGGGCGTTACGGGTTTCATGGCCTTCTTGTCGGCTGAAATTGGTATATTTTAGCACCCAAGTAGCAGCACTGACTGATGTACTGTTCCTTACCGTCCCCATTACCCCCACCCCCCCTATTTTACACAGGCACACTGGCAGCCGCGTTGAATATGTACGTGCGCGTTGCTAGCTTCACTATAGGCGGGTTAACTGGTGTCTTCACTGGATTATGCCAAGCCAACGTTTGCTTACGTGACAGTGTTACTATGCACTCTAACGTTCACGAGATGCTGACCCAAGATCTGCCCGTCATCTCGTTCACCAGCATATTCGATGAGCTCAATCACAAGTCACTTCAACTACACTGCCGCAACTGTTGCGCGTAATTTTCTCATGGACGACTCATTCCTGTACTCTGCAAAGTCGGATCAAGTCAAGGGGCGGATCAGTGTCTACCAGCACGTTGCTGGGAAGCGGTTGTCGGCAAGAGATGAGCACAGTGACAAGGTCCTCATCTACGCGAGAAGTGGCAACAACCCTGACTGCACAGGATACACTACCAACGATGTCAAGAAGGCCTTTGATGCTGCAGTCTCCAAGTCATTGGCAAAAAGAGATTCGAGAGTTTCTTGCCAAGGTATCAACGTGAACGGTTGCCCTCTCTTCACAGTTAAGCTGGCGTTTGACTACTCTTGGAATGTCGGAAATTACAACAGTGACTACTCTACAAATGGGGACGACTATGAAGAAACGTACCGCGGTCATGTTGCGGGAGACCCTGCTTGCTCAAGATGCCGCTGCTGCCTGATGCCTGGCGCAACTAAGGGGTTCCAAAAACCCGTTTATTCTGAGTCTGCTGCCTCTTGGACCTCTATTCCAAACAACTGTACGAGATGCGATACCAAGGATTGCATCTGCAAGCACGAGGCGGCTACTTTGCGTGTTTGATTGATGCACCCGTTTGATGTGTTGCCCTTTTTGTCTTTCCAAATCTCCCTTGTCCCCCTGCTCCCTTTTCCCCTTCCTACCAAAGCACCACAACTTTAAATGCTTGTCCCTATATCAGTTAGGTCAGTTAAAAGTAAATGAACAATAAAATCGAAAGTTCTCCTCTAAGATTCCTTTGTCGTGATGGCTTTCAAAGTGCAGTCAGCAAAAAGCGCGTGCTACCTTTACCATTCGGATGCAAGTTTGTGTTGAAGTCATTGTGGCGCGTCGCTGCTTTAATAAACTGGTGAACCCCGGCAAGCCCTATATTGTCAGTCAAAGCACGCAGCCCTCTTCAGCGTCGTTCTCGCAATTTTAACCAAAAATCAACACGATTTTGGGACAAAACCGACAGCTCAACACACCCTTGCGCTGCTGCCCAGAACATCAAATAGTTGTTCCAATTATGCTGAAAGCTATTCAAGTGCGTAAAAAGATGGCGAATTTGTTTCGGTTGTGAAGAGTCGCTCAATCAGGATGAGTTCAGACTGTGCAGCGATGGCATCACTACTTGCTTTCATTCATTCGTGCTCCGCCCAATGTCTGATTCTCAGACCGAATACCTCGATTTTAACCTTGGTCCTTCCACTTGCATTGGGGGTATGAATGATGCCAACTTAAACGTCAAATTTTATTACGAAAATCCACCGCGGAGACGGCCAATTTATTTCTTTCAAACCTCGTCGGCGGCCTTCTTGGCCCTTCTCTCCTTCAGCACCACAACCAAATTCCAAAGCTCAACAATCAATAACAGCGAGACTTCTATAGAGTATAGGATTATGCGATCTTGATCAGTTCCAATCTTCCAGAATGAGATGAGGAGAATAATCAGGGCAGCGTTGAGCGAGAAGCCGCGGACGAAGGGCGTCAAGAATGTTGCGGCCGTCATGTTGCGTGAGTATTCAAAGAGTCTTCTTCTTGTAAGTCGTTTTGGCGGTGGTAGTGGCAGTGGCGGCAGCAGTGTGGAGGCTGTTTTTTTTTGTTGGTTGTACAGCCAAGGTTGAACGGCTTTATACGAATCGGCATTGATTGGGAATACTTTTACAGTTTGATTGAAGCGAAGCGGGTGGCGAGGTGGCCAGAACGTGCACCTGTTTTGTTTTGGGAGGTGCTCGATGTCTGGCGGTGCGCGAATTCGATCACTGGAGGAAGCAAGCAAGAAAGGGAAGTAGAGGCTTTGCGAGAAGAAGAAGAAGAAGACGGCGTTGAACTGGAGGTTTGAGCGGCAACTGACTAGATTATAAATCGGGTATTTGCCACTCACTTCATGTCGACTGACTCATCTCCTGCGTCCAACAAATGACGCGCGACACCGGTCACTGCAAACGTCCGGTCGACGCGGTGGCTACTGTTTCTGAAACCGGCGGAACTGTTCCTCGGTACCAAGCACCCGTTGCTCCGCCAATCGCATTCGTTGTGCTGGGATTGTTGGAATTGCCCCCCCGCACCCGACTCGTGTGACTGAAATAAATTACGCACTTATAATAAATTGAACCGCGATCTCGCAGTCAAAGCACCAAAAACCCACCCAACAAATGACGTCTTTCCACCTTCAGTCCCTGTTTGCTCTCACTGCTATCGTTGGAGTTTGTGTGGCGATCGACGCGCTTCCGCCCCACAAAACCATCCGCTGGCACAGACGAATTCTTTGACGCCAAGTACAAGACCAAAAAGAACATATGGGAACTGAGTCTTGAGGGTGACTACTTTGAACGTTGCGAAATTGACCCGGCGTCGGCTGAAATGACAGCAAAGTGGTTGGTGAAGCTGCCAATCCAAAGGCCTGAATTAATTAGTAACTTGAGCATTCCAACGGAAATACTGGACGTGCTTCATCTGATGCCACTGCTTGCCTCTCTGCACTGCCCAACTCTGGAAGACTCTGATGGCATGGCTTTGTCTGAATGCAAGTCGCTAAAGAAACTGTCGATCTCAGGCGTGTTTATTGGGGAGGAGAGCCCTGAACAGCTGGTGCAGCAAGTGGTGGATATGTTGAAACCAACGAAGATTCAGGAGGTGGCGATATACCTACCAGTAAGATGGCAGACGTTTCTGCGAGATGAATTGAGGATTTTGTTAGCTCCCTTGTTTTGGCGACATGGATGGCGCGAAGTTCCTGAACGCGTTGTTTGGAGCGGGAGTACGGCAAAGCATATTATTTGCACGCGGCACAAATAAATGCGATGGTTCCTCTGACTGTGTCCTCTGACTGGTGGTGTATTTTGCATTGAATTGACCAATCAAACGTGTCCAACCAGAACAAAAAAACATTGTAAAAAACATGTGAGCCAACCAACAAAACACCCGCACGCATTCTTGCCAGCTGCAACAACTCCCACCACCCGCATCGCATCCATCCAGCGCTAACGAGCCCCACTTAAACAGAGATATGGTCAACTTTGCAACCATTGCTTCAACCCTCCTCGCCGCGCTCCCTCTGGCCTCCGCGACTATCTACTTCCAGGAGACCTTTGCCGGTAACACTGCTCTTGCTCAATTCGCTTGATCCCATTCAGCGCCCCCATAACAATGGTAATTCTCGGACACTGCAGGTGACAAACTGCCGGCAAGATGGGTCCAATCTGAATCGAAAGACGACTACGGCAAATTCAAAATCACGGCCGGAAAGTTCTTTGCCGATTCGAAAGCGTCTCGCGGTCTGCAGACGAGCCAGGACGCCAAATTTTACGCAATGTCAGCGCCGCTTGACAAGGAGTTTGACAACAAGGGCAAGGACCTTGTGCTGCAGTTTACCGCAAAGTTTGAACAGAACATTGGTGAGATCTTTATTCCCTTACTACGGGATGCGAGTCACTGTTTTGGAACAAGTGTGCTGAAATTTAATATTCAACAGACTGCGGAGGTGGTTACATCAAACTGTTGCCCAAGTTCGAAGCAAAGACTTTCAACGGCGACACTCCCTACTCCATTATGTTTGGCCCAGACATCTGCGGCTACGACAAAAAGATTCATGCAATCATCACCTACAAGGGAAAGAACCACCTCATCAAAAAGACCATCACTCCCGGAAGCGACCAATTGACTCGTGAGTTACCCCGTTGATTTATGAACTCGCGAATTTGTGCTATTCTTAACGAGACTCTTTTTATTTAGACCAATACACGTTCGTTTTGCACCCCGACCAAACTTACTCGATCCTCCTCGACGGCGAGACGAAAGAGTCTGGATCCATTCTCGAGTCATGGGACCTTCTCCCACCTAAAAAGATCAAGGACCCCAACGCATCTAAGGTGCATCATTTGTTTTCGAACCACTCAAAACCAATGCAACTAATCCTGTGTACATGAATTTAGCCAAGCGACTGGGTCGATGAAGCCGAAATTTCTGATCCAACAGACAAAAAGCCCGCCAACTGGGACGATATTCCCGCCACGATCGTGGACCCCGATGCCGAGAAGCCCGAAGACTGGGATGATGAGATGGACGGAGAATGGGAAGCGCCCAAAATTTCGAACCCTGAATACAAGGGCGAATGGGTTGCCAACGTGAGATTTTTTTTTCTTGCAGAAACGTTCTCCTCCAAAATCCTCCTTTACTGACCCCTTCAAAAATCTCTACACAGAAAATCCCCAACCCTGCGTACAAGGGCGCATGGGTGCACCCAGAAATCGACAACCCCGAATTTAAGGAGGACACTGAAATTTACGCGTTCAAGAACAGTCACGTTGGTTTCGACCTTTGGCAAGTCAAGTCTGGAACCATCTTTGACAACATCATCGTGACAGACAGTCTCGATGAGGCCAAGGAGTTTGCCAAAAAGACATTCGATGACCTGAAGGACGCTGAGAAGGAAGCCAAAGTTTGTTTTTTTTGTATAAAGCCGTTTAATTTATGCTCATTTCTTGTTCAACACAACTCACAGGACAAGCTGGATGAGAAGGAAAAGAAGGAGGCTGAGGAGAAGGAGAAGGCAGAAAAGAAGGATGATGCCAAGAGCGCAGATGCTGAGGAAGTCAGCGCAGATGAGGATGAGCACGCAGAGCTTTGAACATGGCTGTCGCTTCAATTGAGTCATTTTGTTCTTTGCGTCATTAAAACTTTTTATGATATCTTGATATTAATACATAAAATGTGGCCTCCTGCATACAAAGAAAGAACTCTACAAACTGATGTTACATACCATGCAGGTTGCGCGTGCCATCTGTGTTGCTGAAACGAGGCAACCACAACACCGTGGCAACTGAACTGCCGCTTCTTGAATTCCACAATATCCAGCACGCGCTGCACGAGCACATCTGGTTTCTCCGCTCCAACAAACAGGTCGTGAAGGGACAGTTTTCGCAGTGAGTTGCACTCAGACAAAGCAACACCCCAAGTCTTCCATATTCTGCGCCTGCAGCAAAGAAAGCATCGGCATCAGATGAAGCGCGCCACGTATTTGGGTCATACCATTCGAGTAACGCGGGAACGGAAGCTCATGGATTTGAAGCTTCACCAGCCAATTTGTTGTCCAAGCGAGCTGGATCAGAGTCGCAACGGTCCAAGTAATCCGCCGCGGCCACTCACAAACGATGCTATTCTGTGCGAGAATGCCTGGTGTCATGGATACAAGCAGCCATGAAGGTTGGGGTTTTCGACGGTGAAAGGAACTAGCTGCCAATGCTTGTTAACAGTGGCATTTGAAGCACATTACGGAGGGGAGTTCTCTTCATTCAGAATCTGATGGTGAAGCGCTTGGACGGTAACCTCGTGCCGTTAGCAGACAATAAAATCCAGCAACAGATCGTTTCGAAGATATTTTCAGCGAACGCGCATCTTTAATTCGCGTCATTCAAAATGTGGATGATAGGCAAACTTGATTCCAAGAAAATAAAACCGTGTTCTACCCTCGCCTCCACCCAGCAAAGCACTGTCCCACTAAATCTTTCACGAGATGTACAGGATGCTGGTGCCATCCGTGTTTCACAAACAAAGGATTTGCGATATCATTTAGATCCCTCCGTAGAAATGTCCGCCAATCCTTTGGCAGGAGCACCACCACTTGTTGAATCTTGGTGGCATTCACAATATCAAGGAGTTGTTGCACGAGCTCAGCAGGGCTCTTCTCCCCATGAAACAGCTTTGAAAGCGTCAGTATCCTTAGTGACTTGCACTCAGACAAATGAACACCAGTCAAGTTTTCCACATCCCGCACATGCAATGAGGAGAGCATCTTCATCAGATGTAGCATGCCCACTATTTGCACTGGAACAGTGCCGCAACCTTGAAATCGAAGCTCATGGATCGGAAGCTTCGCCAGCCACTTTGCCGTCATTTCAAGCGACCCGGGATCAGATTTGCAATTATCCAAGTATTTATCCCCAAGATGAAGCGTCTTTATGACCTTTTTGCAATTATGCAGTGCGCCAAAGAATTGGTCTGTGACGTTCAATGATTTGGTATGGGTGACCAGCACTTCAATGACCTCAGGGAGTGCACCCAAGAAGGCCTCCGTTCCAACCGAATCATCAACCATTGCATATCCACCGTGCTTGTTGAGAATTTTTGAATATGTATGAAGCGCGCGCAGATGGGAAATGGGAACAGGAAGTGTCGATTCGTATGGCAAACCCATAGTTGGTTGCATCAGTAAGAGACATGGCCAAGTGAAAAGCTTCACTTGTCTGTACAGAGTAAGCGTTCGAATTGGCTGTCCAAAATCGAATATGGCCTTGGAGATGTATTTGAAGTATCGAACGGCATGTGACAAGTGCACAATGTCGTAGCCTATTACAAACGAAGCAATTTGGTCGAGGATTTCAGGCGGCAAGGATTCAAGCGTCGGTATCGAGGGAATTGCTGGCATTGAGGGCGTGGCATCGATAGACAGGTAAGAAGTTTTCTTTGGGAGGAAAGAACTTTCGACGCGCGGTAGCAGTGGCATGTGAAGCAGTTTGCGGAGGGAGTTGACTTCCTCAAGCATATGCTGATGAAGCGACTGAACTGTGTGTTGCAGCGACTGGATCGTAACCTCGTGCCTCTCGCAGCATGGACAGTTTGGTGGGCATTGTCTTTCTAACATTGAAAATTGACGTGGCCATTCCAACACATTGTTCGTAAACAGCCGCGTTGTCCCGAATCAAACAGTCACCGACGCGAACGCTTTTTGCAGGTTCCTGAAATGGACTGAAACCCAATCTGAAGGAAGTGCTGACATACTTGCGTAAAATTTTCGTCCGCTCGTAAAAATTGCAGATCCTGTGAATTGGTCACTTGCAAATTTTCGTGCTCTGAATTCAGGTTAAAAAACCAACCCATCCAACACGCATTCGGTTGGACACCCAAAGTAAGTCAAAGTAAGTCATACACGGTCTTCGAGATGCATTTGTGGTGAGGAACAGCGTAATGTCGAGATGAACGACGCGCATTCGATCGAGAGGATTTCAGGCGGCATGGATTAAGGCCAAGACATCAAGGGGACTCCCTGGTATGGAGTGCACGAATTTCATGGACTTACAATCAGTGGTTGAAGTTGGGGTTTGAAAGGAGTTGTCGGCGCGCGTAAAAGGCTGATGATTTTGACAACACTTTTTAAAACAGCTTTCATACCAACACTGCCACAGCCCTCACCACCGGCTTCTCGCGAGGCCTGCCAGGCAACACACATGCCGAGGAGTGCTGCTTCATCAAGTTGCCAGAAGACCAGAAGGCTCAGCTGCTAGCGGATGAAAACACGGCTCTGGTCATGTACACTACGATGGAACCATGTGTTGTCTGCGTCTCTCGGGCAAACTGCCATGTGCCAACTTGATCCTTAACGCCGGTTGCATCAAAAGAGTCGTTGTAGCCATTAGAGAACCTCCCAACTTTGTTGAGGAGTGCACTTGCGCCCAGCTTCTGCAAGACCATGGCATTGAAGTTGTCTTCATGGATGAGTACGCTGGTAAGCGTTTTGTTCTTCAGTCCTTCCGCGCGATCCCTCGTTTTGACGCATATCCGCTCAACAGAGGCTGCCAGAGAGCCCTTCAAGCATTTTTTCAAGTAATCGATGGCCGTGGGGGTTGCCAAAAGAAATCTCGCCATTGTGAGGCAAATAGAAACACATTTGAAATCGTTTGCAGCAACAAGCGCCTGACCATACTTTGACTTTCATTCCCATTCAGCCTGCCCTAATGATAGAATCCCTTTAGAAATAGCAACAGCGCCTGGCATCTTACCTTCCGTTGACCCTTCACGCTTTTTCGTTGAAAGCAGGCGATCGCCAAGTTTATCCGTGAGAAAAATCTACATTGCCAGAAACTGTCCAGGGAAGCCTTTGATAGATAGTAGGAGCATCACTTAAGTTGAAACTGTATTCGCGATCAAACCCACAAGATCCCCAAACACTACTCGCGCGCAAGAGAAAAAAAAATTAAAGACCCAGGCCCTCAAACACATGCTTGTAAGACTGCGGCGCAAACTGGCGGTGCAAGAAACTGGCAGCTTTCACAGCTTGAAGCGCGACGGCTTCTCCGGCGCTCTGCTCATTTGAGGGTCCCGAGACGATGCTTGTTGGCATCAAGCGTGACAGCGCATTTACACTCAGTGCCATCAATTCTCTGTTCTTGGCCTGTTCGTGGGAGATGATCAGGATGGCACGGTAGTAGCCAAGAGCAGTCTGGATCTCATTCTTCCAGATGTCAATTGAGATACGCGCGTTTCCCTGCATCAATGAGAGCAGTCGAGAGACCATGAAGCAGTTCACGAAAGGTCAGCATGAAGCCTCAGTAAGTTTTACAAAATATATAAATACCATCGTAAACTTGAACTCCACATCACGGTCCGAGAGCCCCATTCCAGCCGTCTCGAAGCACACGTCACTGATGGGGGTCTCCGTATACTCGATGCGGTCGACGAACCGACGGCTGGTTCCGGCAGTGACACCACGAATGCTCACGTATGCCAGGTCAGTGAAGAGGTGTGTCTCCTTGCCGGACTTGAACATGATGTACGCAGTTTCGTGCGGGAGGAGGTATCCGAGAATGGGGTCCTGTGACATTTTGGCGCGTCCGAGGCAGTTGCAGATGTCGGAAGTTCCGAGTGCGTCTTTCACGTTGAACATGGCTCTCTTTTCGAACTGTTTCTTTCTTGTTCAAACAATGCCGGGATCCCATTCTCTCACACACGATAGATACTTCTTTCACTTAACCAAGCGCATATCAAAAGGAAAACCATTGGAATTCGAGTTTCAGCGTCAATCATCATGCTCAGCCACTCATCCAGCACTGCAGGTCATCTTGTGCACCTGATTCCCAGATACCTCAACACTGCTCATTTGGGTGCAAGCGGAATAACTTTTCTTAAAAAACTCATTGACTGGCGCGTAGAATATTCTGAGCATATCCGGCCCCTTTTGAGTTGTCACGGATTTTACACAGTCGCTGACCTTTTAGCAGCACCCTCAAATGGGTATTAATCCGAGTTACGGCGTTGCTTTATATGCCCAAGCGTAAAACTGTGAAATAACGCAGCGCCCACCGTTTGTTTGAACGCGTTTGACCGAAATTTTCTTCCCCAGTGTCAACCGTGTAAATCGAGTGAATCTCCCACACATCCTGCCACATAGGGTCACATATTATGCGTGATACCGACTCTGGACGCTAAAACTACATCTTGACTGCCGCAGCGGTGCTTGGAATGACACTTTTTCTTTCGTCTGAGTTCTGGCAGAGTTGAAAAAGCGACAGCATCTGTTTACTCCTGGACTACTGAAGAAGAACGCACCCGATTTCAGTTAAACACATTTAAGACAAGAAACTGCTTTGACTTGACGCGTCAATGATTATTTTTGGTTGGCAAGATTACGTCGAAGGAAACGAACTAGCATTGGGCATTCAGGACTGGGGTTTCTGCTCAACCCTCACTCGGACATTTTTTGTGGGTGATAAATAGAACTTGTTATGTACTTTATGTCACCATTTCAAGTTGTATTTAAATCAAAACAAAACGCCCCATACAAAAGCACCAGCCTTGCAAACACCCAACAAGTTCTCTCTAATCACTGTCACTGTCATCACTATCCGAAGAATCATCCACATCATCCCGCACGCCGCGTGCACCACCACTTTCCCCTGGAATCTTTCCACTCTTGATCGCAGCCATCTGTCCAGCAATCGTATCCTCCCCAGGCTCACTAATATCATCCTCAATAATCTCCGCACTCAGCTCAGGTGCGTCAATCACCGTCAACGTCATTTCAATCGTCAGGTCACAACCCATGTTACAATCATTCTTGACAAACACATAAAACTTCCATGATCCCGCGTTCGGCGGTGCTTGGAATTGCAGTTTGCAGGTTTGCGGTTTGGCACCAGGCGGACCCGCGTTGCTCACTTTCCCAAGACTGATCAACCGGTTGTTTTCAAGGTTTCCCATCAACACCCACCAGGAACTACTTTTTTCCGTGGGGAAGTATGGGCAGTGGGTTGGGAATGGTTCGAGACCCTGTTTGTCAAACCAGGTGGGCGGCTTGACTTCGGATTCGGCGAGTGTGGGTGGGGTCACGTCCACTGGAATGATCCCCTCGCGCTTCTCGCGGCGTGCTTCGGCAGGAGTAATGTGCTCCAATTGAACCGTGAGTGTGACAATTGAGCCAGGAGTAATGTATTCTTCACCCGCAACTATTTTCGGCAAAGAAAAATCTTTTTTAGCAGGCGCGCTCCTTTCGATTTCAAACGCACAAAAAACAAAAGTGAACAAACCCGCAAAGTTTGCCTTATTAATCCGCACAATCGGATACTGCTCGGCAACTTTACTCATCTCATCCGCATGCTGACTGGGCATGATACTGAACGCCTCTTTCCGGACCTCATCATCCAACTCCACAATCTCACGAGGACATGTTGTTCGTTTCTGCAAAGTATAGAATCCACATGAGGACGGTGCATCGCTCGTTTCACGTGGTTGGAAAAGCCGGCTTCTAACCTTCAAGGTGACAAAGTGCTTCAACGTTTCGAGGGTAACGTGAGGAAGTTGGCCCAAAGGTCCCTTGGTTGGAATCACGGCTTGAACAATTGACTGCCGAGTTTATACTTTGAGCAAAAGAAAACAAAAAAACACGTTCCTTGAGAGATTTGAGAAAGTATACCTGTCTCAATTCAATGGCAGCAATGGCAGGAGCAAGCCAGAATCGCGCCGCGCAAATCTGCAAGATTCCAACAACAACCAGCGCAGCACGCTCAGCGACAAGGGCTTGTTCGGCAGCCAATTTGGGGTCAGGCAATTGAAACCGGCAAAAGTGCGAAAACAAAAGAATTTGAACTTTGTGGAGAAGAGCATCTTCAACTTTGATGTACTGAAAAGAAACAAGTGAAATGAGGCGATGAGTTCAGTGACCCGCTAAGTAGATGGAACACACCTTCTTTCGCGATTCAAAAATGATTCCGTACTTTCCAATTTCGGAAGAAACTTGATCCCCAAGCGATTCTAGAATCGCCTTCTCCGATTTACTATACGTGACAGCATCCAGCAAATCATCCGCCTTGAACACAACATCCAAAAGCGCTATTCGATATAAAAAAAAGATTAGCAAAAAAAACGCAACGCAACATGAATCAATAACAAAAAAACGCGCGCGCGAAAGCCACCCCCGCCAACTCAACTATTAATACGCATTTGATCCTTCACCTCCTTATACAAGGTTCCCATCGTTTCATGGCTAATTTTATCATTGTTCATGT